>PVJH01015677.1:0-52720 GCA_004026705.1 Nesogale talazaci | reverse complement strand
CAGTGTGGTGAGGTTGGACCGGGTGCAATTCTGACACTGTATCTCCAGTGCTCTCCCCCAAAGGGTCATGGGTCAGTGAGGGATGTTGTGTCTCATAGTGAAGCCGGTTATATGGTCTTCTCTGTGCATTGGCTGTTCTAAGTGGGGATATCATCCTCAAGGCTTGGTGGGTCAAAATGTGCCCCACTATCTGTTCCTCCCCCTTCCTTTGTTCCCGTGTGCTCTGGTCAGACATGTCAGTCTTTCTGAGCTGCAGCTTCATTGCTGTCCTCTAAAGTAAATTCTTCTGTGGGGTGGGACAGCTGTCCAACATAGTTAGGATTAGGAGCCGGGCCCTCAGACCCCTCCACTGACTCCCTGTTTCACAGGCATTGGCCTTTCCAGGGCATGTCCAAATGACAGAACTTTGATTGCAGGTGCTTACAATTTTATTCTACCACCTGGATTCAGACAAGTTAAACTCACTGCCCTTGAGCCAATGCAGACTCACAGAGAAACTGTGGAGCAGAGCAGAGTGGGTCTGTATCATTGCTGAGGCTGTAGAATTTGCAGGGTCAGAAAGCTTTATCTTTTGCTCCCAGAGCATTGGTTTGAACAACAAACATTGCAGTTAGCAGCCCAGCATTTAACCTACTGGCAACAGGCCTCCTTTCATACAGGACTAGGTATTAATATTGTTTTTTAAGATGGGAAAATTGAGACACCTTACTGAATAAATAACAGATGTACTACAGATAGCGTAGATTCATTTGATATACAATATATAATATACACATGCGTGAGGGGCTTCAGAAAGTTCATGGGAAAATTCCATTATCTATTTATTATACTTTTTCATGACTTTTTGAAGCTCCATCATACATAGCTAAGTGCTCTATGCTATGTGTTATGCACACACACGTGTGTGTGTGTGTGTGTTGACTGACACGTAGATAACATTGAAAAGCCAGATTTACTCTATTTAGAGTGTATGGTGAGGAGAAGGGTGGATGTATGTTGAAACTGCACCTGCCTCCCTCCTACCCTCTGAGGACATCCTCTGAACTCAGTTTTTGTCTATGGAAAAGCACTTGACTCTAAATTCTACATATTCACTTTGTAGAACCCTAGTGGAGGCCTGGAATCCACTTGCAGGGTCCCTACCTGGGCTGAATGCTGGGGTGAAACCCCACTGACCACAGGATAGGAATGTGAGTAGATTTAATATCGAACAAAGAGCATTGTAAAGTGGATTTTAGCAGTTGTAGGTAGGTTAGAATTTTACACTTTGTCGTTTGATCTCTTTTGAAACCATTTTGAACGTAATCTAATCTTTAAATATTTTCTGCCTTATTTTCTATTGAGAGTTTTGCTGTTTCCTTTGGTAGATGTTGCTGTGTTTTTTTTTTTTTTTTTTTTTTTTTAAGAACAGTGTTCTTTCCTAAATAAGATAAGACTATTTGGAAGAAAAAAGAACTGACTTCTTCCACTGGGTGGAGATTAGTCCAAAAATAGAATTGTGCTAACATCATAATTAATTCTCTAACCAGTGACATCTCTGAAAATTATGACTGTGTAAAAGCCAAACTGAACCAGACAAGGAAGACTTTCCTCACCTAGTTCTCTTTGCTGAGGAGCTGGTCAGGGACTTTTGTGTTTTTCTTTTCCTTCCATTGTTTACTACATGGAAAGTTCAGCCTTCATTTGGAAACAGAAAGTGGAATGGGGAGAAATCAAGTAGGGGCAATGTGAGGAACAGATTAGTAGCAGAGATATGAGCACAGGGCTTTCCTCACTTTTGTTTCATTGATAGTCCCAGGAAGGCGTCAATGAGCAGGAACGAGGCGTGCAGGTTGGAGTAAGAGAGAAGACTGCAGGGTCAGCTGAATGGAATATCACAGCAGTTAGTAAACTCCAAAGACCACGTCAGGGGAGAAGCTGCACCACCTGATGGGGTAGACTCTGCCTCGGACAATATCTCTGTCTCAGCATCATTGATCCAGGGTTCTTACAGTTCCTGCTTCATACCAGGAGCAAGGAATAGAGTCGTAAAGAACAGAAAGGTACAGTCTTCGAGATGCAGTGTTGTGGTTAGGGAAGAGCCCAGTTGCTGTGGTGGGTGCCTGACTGGCTAACAAATCTTAGCGCGGTGGCTTAACCACTGTGTGCCTTATTTTTCTCATCTGTAAGTTCAGATATCCTGAGTGCTTATGACAAAGGCTTCTTAAGTCTTGATTGAGATGATACGTAAAATAATGTAGAACACAAAGTACAATAGCATATAAACTATAGGTTCTCAAACTTAGTTGCCCTCCCAATCCCTTTCTGGAAAAAAAAATTACTCGACAGCACCCCCAGCCACTAAAAACTTGTTTCCCGTCGCCTGTGATTCAGGATAATTATGGGCAGCCTCCCTGGAATATTGCAGTGTGCCCCCTCCCCCATGGGTAATTACGACCCATTTTGAGAAGCACAATTAAAAACAAGAGCTGGGTGTTCCTAGCTCACTACGGTCTCCTGGAATGATCCGGAAGTTATCGGGAGACTAGAGAGTGAGGCATTTGAAGTCAAATCCCCAAAGTCTGGAGCGACACCCCACGATTAGCACAGCCAAACACAGCCTTAGCATTGTTAGTTCTAAGTCACCTAATTATGAGTAAACAATATAGACATTCTAAGCGAGTTAATGCCCAAGTCTTTGGAGCCATACATGTTGTGGTTTGGGAAGACTTAGCCCGTAGGCTTTTGTTCAACTTACAAGGAACAGGAACGTTAACATGACAATTTGGTCTTTGTTCTTGGTTCCGGAGGGATAAATTCTAAAAGCGTGCAGTTTCCCCAGGGATGGGAGGGTCCTTGAAGAGGGCTCCAGACCCAAGGGTTAATAAAAACCAACTGGTCTTTGGGTAGAGGGTGGAAAGACCAGAAAAACCAAGGTGTTACCATTCTAATCTCTGAGGGGCTGGGACTTGAGTTCACTGCCTTCACAATGAAACCTCAATAAGCAAACTTTGGACATGGACTCTCCATGGGTTGCCAGGTTGGAGTCAGAATTGACACATGGGAAGGTAACACCCCTTTTGGGGAGACACGGGATCTCTTTGTTGGGAAGCCTCCCAGAACACACCCTCTGCGTGCAAGCATTGGTGCCTTTTTTTTTCTATAATAAAACTGCAACCATATGTCCAAGTATTTCCCTGAGTGCTGTGGGTTGTTCCAGTGACGTATCAAACAAGAAAAAGAGATAGTCAAGGGGGGAAAGGATGGAGATCCCAGAGACTTTGAAGTTCACAGCAGGTATCCAGAAGGGTCAAAGGAAACCCTAAAATTTTTAGCCAGGCGGTCATAAGTGCAGTGCCATGGGGACACTGTGCTTGTGGCCAGCATCTGAAATATCTGGCTGACTTGTCAGTCTAGGGGACCAGGCTCTTTACCTCAGAGTTCTGACCATGCCCTATGCTTAGGGACTCTGGCTGTGAGGTCAGAGGAAGAAATACTTCTTTGTCCTAGGTGTCAGAACAGAAGGGGACAGGAATTGGATTGATTCCTTCAACCATCCCAGGATGATTCTGGCCAGAGGGAGAAAGAAGAAAGTCAGGTAAAGGTGCAGGAGACTGTCTAGAATTGCTAATGATTAATTGTCTATAAGACCAATTACCTCTAACTGTCCTCATAGTTGTATCTCCTCCCTTGTACTTGGACTTGGAGGCCAAAGGGATTTCTTTTACTCTCTTTCTCACTTTGTGACAGTGACGCTTTTTCCTTTTGCACCAACAGACATTGAAAGTCCAAAGCAGAAATGGACACAGGAAGCTGTCATTCACACATTTCTTCCATGGGCCAAATGATCAGCAGTGTATGTTGTTGTACAACCCACATCCATGAGCCATCTTGAATAGCCATACTTCTATGGCAAGAGGAAGGATTTCTTGTAGCACACTGGTTAAGCACTCACCTTTGAACCAGAGTCAGTAGGTCAAACCCACCCACCAGTTCCCTGGGAGAACAAGCCTGGCAATGTGCTCCTTCAAATCTTTCTACCCATACCAAACCAGCCCACAGCCGGCCAGTGGATTCCAACTCATAGTGACCCCAGAGTAGAATTGGGAAGCCAGTGGGGTTCCCAGGGCTGTAAATCTCCATGGAGACAGACGTCACATCTTTCTCCCAGAAAGCGGTGGTGGGTTTCATCCCTCCCTCCATGTATTGGTTGGCCCACAAGTCCTCCTTGCAAGATCACAGCTTAGGAAACCCCAGTTGGGGAGGGAGACACATCTGCTCTGTCCTCGATGGCATACGACATGGCGAGAGGTCACCCTGTTCCAGCAGACCACCCCCAGAGAATGAGAAACTTCGTCAGGAGACAGGGCCATCGGCCAATCACGAAGTGTGCCTGTGGTGGATGAGCTAATCGGAACTGTTCACAGATGAAAAGGCCGCTAGGCCTCTGGTTCTGGTTTCTCTTTCTCATCCTGTCTCTCTCTTGCAAGACAGCCAGCTTTCCAATGAAATTCACAGCCGAGATAAGACGCTTGCTGCACAGCTAAGATAGCAGACATCAAGGCTCATGGGCGACGTAACTTATGACCAAATCAAAACCGCTGCTCTGTGTCCTGTCCAACAGAGATAGTGCATTTATATTAATATTTGGCGAAGTTTCTCAATTAGTGATTGATGAACTAAGGAGTGCCTTGATAGCGAGGTGGTTTAATTTTCCTTCTTTGGATGCTATTTGCATTGTAAATCTTTAGGAAAACAGAAATGACTTTTTTTTAACCCCTATGGAAAAATAGGTCAAAGCAGGACTAGAGTGAGAGTAACTTTTTTTTAACCCCAGAGACTGAGAAATTAGTGCTTTTCACAGAAAAGTAGTGCATTCCATCTAAACAATGTGAAACAGATTAAGTGGGAACCTGTCTGATAACCCATTCCTGTGTGAGTAGGAAGTAATTAATTTAAGTGGGGAAGGGGAGAATTGTTTCCAGTTCCCAAGGTTCCTTGTGGCCAGGTGTGATCATATTGTGGTTCCTCGAGGCCAGGGTCTTCCAACTTAGATGTGCTTCATCTACCCAGGGCTCTCCTGGGGCTTGCTATAGATATGGGACCTTCTTCTTCTTCATCTCCTTCTCCTTCTCCTTCTTTTTCTTCTTCCCTACAATGAAATCTTTCTCTTTAATGGCAAGCTGAAACCTCAGAGGTTTTCCTGTGAGCCACTTCCCTTTGCTTTAAATATGTCTGGATGGGCAGGGCTGCTGAGCAGAGGTGCGTTTTTCAAAGAGGTTCTTCAGCATCTTTCATAAGAAATGGACACACTCTGTGACTGGGACAAACAGTCTGTTTCATTTGTCTTGAATGCATGTTCCCTTAATAAAAGTCTTAAAAATGACATTTACATGCCTAGACTTGCAAACAGCTGAGCCTCTGGTGTGGTCTGAGAGACCTCTGGGCATTCATGCTGCTTTGATATTTCTAAGAAGTTGAAGGACTCATGGCATTTTGGGGTAACCCTTTCTTACTGCTTCTAACATCCTCAACTACCAGCCAGAACTACCAGGAAGCTAAAGTCTCCCCAGGCATGGGTTATGGAGCAGGAAAGGGATTGTAAAAAGCCTGCACTATCCAAATCCATGTTGGAGAGGGCATGTCCTCTGAGCTTAGAGGAGGAGAGGACCCTTTCTTCAATTCCCTAATTACCCTCAGGCCACGTTCTGCCTATCGCCTTGCTACACAGTTAGCTGTCATTGCCTGGAAGGAAGGAGGCATGAGTGGGGCAGGTAGAGAACTCTTCCCTTCCATGTGATAGAGTGCTGTGAACCTCGGGCATCTACAGACAGCACTAAAAGAGCATTGCAGCATTGCCCAATGAAGCCAAGAGCTTGTGAGACTGAAAAACAGAGAGAGAGAGGCCTGCCTCCAGGCTTGACTCAGAAGAGGCTGTCCTGACTCAACCACTGTGTCCTGAACATTTCTGACCCTGAACTAACATGTCCACTTCCCTGACAACCCCCATGATTGTGCGTGTAGTCTGAATTCATTGTAGCTGCCCCAGTTAATGTCCTAACCCAGCTAAGAAGTTTGGCACCTTTAGGGAGGGCCAGTTGGTATCAGAATTTGTAAAGATGACTAGAAGGTGGCAGTATGTTGGACCTCTGCTTCTGAGCATGATGACTCAGAGGAGGCCAGATCACTGTCATCTCAATATTGCCCTAGCCCAGTTAAACCTTATGGTTATGCCAATATGCAAACAACAGGATGGAGAGATTGAATGGAGAAATAGACAACATGGTTATTATAGATACACACACAGAGTGGATGTTCAGATTTTTGTTCTGTTAGAGAAAGTAGGTATCCAATCATGGGAATAGGAACAGGGGATTCGGGGGGAAAGGGAGTTGACGAGGGATGAGGGAGGTCCAGTTATACACAAAACAGGCATACTAATGTCTGAAGACCAACTGTTCCCAGGTTTATTTCCATTCATGTGCCCCTGGGTGGGGTATTCCATTCTATCGGGTTTTCAGAGGCAATTGGGGGAGGTAAGGCAGCAGGTATTTTTTTCAGGGCACCTTAGGAAAGAGCTGGCTGTGGGGACCCCTGATGGTGGGACTTGGGGAGTCATTGATGTCTAATAGCTAATATTAAGCTCTTCACCCTTAGACTTTCTTGGTTCCGTATCACTACACGTCTGCAGCAAAGTGACCGCTGGGACTAGTATTGGGACCCCTGGGCAAAGAGCTTGCTACTTCCATGTCTGGGAGGGCTGAAGCTCCTTCATCCAAACGCTTCCTTTTCAACCAGCTCCATTGTCTGACTCTGTCTTTAAAATCAGCATCTCAGAGAAGCACCCCATTTTAATACCTTGAGACTGCCCACTGTTAATGGTCTTCTTTGATTATTTTTTCCCGTTGGCTCAAGCATGCACAACTGTAGCAATCCTCAAAGGGACCACAGGGGAAAAGCGTTACTATAGATTAAAAAATGCCCTGGTAGTTTATCTTTGGCTGCTGAGGTATCGGTTTACTTTTCCCTTAGAAACAGGCTTTAATTGTGGAGCAGAGAATAAACTGCTCCTCAGAAAGACTGACGTTTCAGCCGCTCCCACAAAATGTGTATTGATGTTGATGTAAGAGCCAGAAAGGAGTCCAAATACAAAGGGTCTTTGTGTTGCCAGCAGTTAGGGAAGCATCCTTTGTCTTCCTGCCTGAGCGGTTTGGATACAGCAGTCAGCGCATGAGAAAAAATATCAAACACAACATTGTCTTTTCCATAATCTCTTTGGTGGCTGTGCGTGCAGGGAGCACCCTCAGGAGGAAGTGGGTGTTTGGGGGCTGCTGGAGTGGGAAAGGAAGAAGGTGATGACATTATTCAGCAAAATGGACCAGATCGCAGATGCGTGCCTCAGGGAAGATAATTTGCCATAATTACCCCTGCGTTTTCACACATATTGAAGGATGGTGTGTAACATGCACAGGGTAGAGGGAAACCTTCCTTCAGAATCATTAGTGATGTGCAGACTCCTCTGAATCTCATTTGAATGGAATGAAAATGTTGTAAAAAAGAGGTATATTTCAAGAGAAGGAGAGGAAGGAGGAGAAAGGGGAGTGGGGTAGAAGGAAGAAGGAAAGAAAGGGAGTGAGCTCCAGCCCTGATCTGTGTTCTCAAGGGTCACAAAGTCAATGTCAAGGATTCCATTCCTTGAAAGAAGGTAGGTCTCACTCACTGTCATCAAGTCAATTCTGGGATGGGATGGGATGCGATGGATTCGATGGGATGGGGCAGAACTGCTCCTGTGGGTTTCTGAGACTGTCACTTTTTAAGGAGTAGAAAGGCCCGTCATTCTCCGGAAAAGTTACTGGTTAGTGGTTTCCAACTGCTGACCTTGGGGTTCACAGCTTGCCTCAATCTATTACACTCCAGTAGGTGATCACCTGCTATTCATTGGATAAAGAAGGTGACCACCAAAAATGACCATTTGAGCAGAGATGGTTCATTTGAAAACAATCCTTAAACCACAGATAGAAAGGAGTTCCTGGAAGAGTTGCCACCAGAGGGGCAGGACAAAGCGAAAGGTTTTCAAGGAGAAAGGCCAGCCGTTGGTTAGAACCATTTGTCTGCGCTTGATTGCAGATGCCAGCGTCACAGCTCATTGAGCTTCTCTCTATGGTCCCCCAAGGTCCGATGGGAGCTGAGGATGGGATGAAGAGGTCCAGGGAGAAAGCCAGGGACTGCAGGGATTCCTCAGAAGGCAAAGCAGGAACTTTTACTTAAACATTATTTTCCAAAATGAGAGAAAGCTGACATCAAGCACAGTCTTTAAGGAGAATGAGGGAGGGAAAAGGCAACGTGAACAGCCTCCGCGGTCCACACAGTTTCTTAGCATTCCTCAAGAGACCGTGATGTTAGTGGGGTGGTTGGAGGATTCCAAAACCAGAACGCAACCCCAGTCGGCTCCAACTAGTTCTTGGCATCCACAGAGCCTCGTCGTTCTCAAGTGTGCAGACGGAAGACTTTAAATAACGTGTGAAAATGGCAAAGTCGAACTTCAGATTTCAAAACATTTTCCGTGTGAAGCCACCCAAAGGAGCAGCCTCAGAATCACAGTTCCCTAGCACTCTGCTCCACGCCTGGGGCGGCACCAGTCTGCTCCTCTTGCCCTTTCAAGGTTGTACCTGTAATGACATGTTGCTTTTGTTTGTAATCTAAGTCAAGAACCCTTTTGTCTACTGATAAAAGTCAGGAGATAAAATTAGTTTTATATATAAGGAGGCCCTACGAGGTTCTTCAGCTATCTGATGGGGAGATTCATTTGAACAACAAATCCCTTGAGGAAATTTACAAGTACTAAAGACAGCAGCTAAAATTCACAATAGGAGAATTACATCCAACTAACTTTGTGTGTGTGCGTGCGTGTACGTGTGCATGATTGTCTTTATTTTTAATTTTTTTTTCAATTCAAGAACATTTGCTCCTAAACATTTAGAACATTTACAAGGAGTACAAGAAAGCACTCATTATCCTCAGCTCCTCATCTCTCCTCAACCTCAGTCACCATACTCCCAAGAAACCATCACTGTAGTTACTATCTCCTTAGCTCCGCCCATCCTGGATTTCAGATACAGAAAAACATAGAAAACAAGACACAGAAAAGCAAAACAAAAAGCCCGATGCACTCGGCATGATCGCAGGGCTACCTACAGCCCAGAGGGTTTTGCCTTGGATCGTGGATTAAGCTATGGATTTTAATCCATTCAACACCTTTAGTGGTTACTAAAGATGCATTTTTCAGAGACATCCTTTATTTAAAGATGGACTAAAATTGCTGAGATAACGGGTTCACGGCTTTCCAGTAAATGAAGAGCATGGCCTTACAAGACAACTATGGGCTATCCAACTTTCTGGGATCTGAAGACCTGGGAACATAGAACTCTCAGAATCTGGATGCCATTACCATACACCTCTGTGAGTCAGCCTGTGCCTTGATGACGAGTGGGAAATCCATCAGGAAAAGAGAGCACCAAGTGTCTTTCTCAGAAGGGAGCTTAGATTCGCACTTTCTGGACTAGCACCATGGGTCTGCCTTCACAGATGCTGAGTTGCCATTATGATTGCTCAACTCCCTGGGTTACAGTGGCTCAAATTCTGCCCTTGGTCTCTTAGCCCGCGCCCCGACTGTTTTATTATCATATCGCCACCTGCGCACAAAGACCAAAGCAGAGGAGATGGCTAGAAGCCATCATATTGATAGCCGAGGTCACAGAAGTCATGGAGTCCCACTGGGCTGCCAATGGAAACAATTCCTATCTCTGAACTCATCTGAAGCATAAATTCACTGTCAGAGAGGGCAGCAACGAAATCCCCACTGGAAGAGTTATAAGAACTGTGGCCCTAAAATAAATAAAAATAATACCTCCTATGATTTATCTGCATCTGTTACCTAACTCAATTTTGACATCTCAGACCACAGGACATACGATCTTTTAAAGTTTGTACTTCGCATTAACCACCTGGAAGACACATGTGTTATAATCTAGAACTTTGCATAATTTAAACTCACAGCAGACTCAATAAGCTGTAGCTGCTTAGAGGTGATCCCTGATCAGATGAAACCACAGCTCTCTGTTTAACACTCGATCATTGATGGCATCATTTCGTAGCCGGGAATAGGCAGATTGGATTGAGAAGAGCTTATTTTGTATGATCAGATGTTAGAAACCACCAGAAAGAGAAGGCTTTCTACTCTTGTCAAGAGTTAGTCTCAGAACCCCACAGGACAGTTCCACCTGTCACCCCAAATCAGAATTGACTTGAGGGCAAATAAATGTGGTTTTGGTTTGGGGTCTTCTAGCAGTTAGCATGCATTCACAGGGATTGAGGGGACCTGAACCCTGTCCCCCCTACCGCCAAGCTGAGAAATAGCAGAACCAAAATGAAGTTAGCTAAGGTGTGAGTATCAAAATGAGGTAACAAGTTTGTGTTTGTTTTAAGGAATGATTCTAGTCTATCTCTCTGGATGGTGCACTGGCTAGAAAATAAATTGCTAGATGTCTGGAAGTTGCAAGCAGCTTTGCATTTTCAAAGGCTATCATAGAAAAAAAGAGATGAACGGGCTTTTAAATTGCAATTTTAAGGACTATTTCTGTCCATCTCCATAACCCCACACACCAGGAAAGGAAGCCAAGGGAGGACAGAGATGCTGCCAACGTCAAGCCATAAATATATGAAAAAACTTTCCTAGACTCAGAGTAATTCTCTTTTTAGAGAGTGGGGGTCAGGGAACAAAAGCAACCCACTCCCTGGGCTCTAGGAGAATAAACCAGGACCCAATTGCCTAGAGTACCTGACAAGTCAATTCATGAATATGCCAACATTTTAAAATGCACGTGTGCTGAACTCCTGCCCCCGTTGATGCTTCGGAGGTCCCTTAGAGCTGGCACATGAAAGTATGTAAAATAATGAGATGCATTTTCACAATATTTAGTGATGTTTGCTCCTCTGAATCTTATTAATTTAAAAGAATGAATTGTGACTATTATTGCATTATTAAAAGTGGCAAGCACCAGAGAGTAATTATGTAGGCTGCAGCATTTACTCACAGAAGAAAGGAAGTCATTCATGAATGTGTATGTATATTTATGGCTAGTCTTGCTTATGTTATTGTGAATCACTGCTCCCAGAAATTTACCTCTTTTCTTTGTCCATGCTCCAGTAAGAGTGGCATTGCATTGCCTACAATTGGTATCCCCCCAAAGAACTAGCCATACATAGGAAAACTGATTCCTAGGAAAGTTGTTAAGGAACTATCAGCTTCTGCCTCATGGATGAGGGAGAGCTGGTGGGGTAGTGGTTACACAGTGGGCTGATAACTTCAAGGTCAGCAGTTCCAAACCATCAATAACTCTGTCGGAGAAAGATGGGCATTTCTACTCCCATAAAGAGTTCCGATCTAGGAAAGTCACAAGAGTCACCCCCTCCATGCCAGTGAGAGTAGAGTACGGATCACTAGAAAAAGAAATAAATGTGTCTCAGAAGACAGATAGCCAGAATACTCCTTGAAGAAAGAAAGGATGGTGATACTCCATTTACTATGGACATGTTAACAGGAGGGACAAGACATGTTTAGTAAAGTAAAGGCTACACACACACACACAACAGGAAGGTCCTTGGGGAGATGAATCAACACACAGGTTCTAAGAATGTGCCCAAACATAGCAGAATGTCACCAAACAAGCAATGTGTCCTTCTGTTGCATGTAGGGTCACTGTATGTCAGAACTGATGCTGTGCTACTTAACACCCATCACAACAAAGAACCAGAAAGTCTTGGGAGATAATTCTACCTCACAAGGTCCTTTTGACAGTGGAGTCCATGAGCCAGCAACAAATTGAAGAAGTGGGGGCCTATAGATCAGAATATGAGTGCCCCTTTGTAAGGTTGTGCAGCTCAAAAAAGGTGCCTGACAGCCAGCAAACAAAGCTTCAAATAAAGACTGGAGTTAGCGTGTATTAGCATACCACTCTTTATCATTTTGACAAATGCCCTGTGGTCATGTAAGAACAATGGGGAAACTGGGTCAAAGGTAGACAAGAATTCTCTGGGCTAGCTTTGAATTTCTTTCTTCAAATCCATAATTGTTTTGGTTTTTATAAACCACTTTCTAAATTCATACATTTGCTTATGATTCCTCTTTTCATTCTTTCTTTTCCCCACCTTACCTAGTCCTAGCTTTCAATTTTCCTTTCTGGACTTCCCAGTCTACATGGAATTTGACAGACACGCTGTCCGTTACTTCCCAGACTACCCATGGAAGGTCTTGGGTCTACGCACTTGTGGAAAGGAAGTATTCCTCTTCTAGAGAAACTGCCGGAGGGGAACAGTAGACCTCATGTGGGGAGAAACCAGCTTTTACTGTTTTCAGAGTTTGGGTTATGGAGGGTTGTTGATCAGTGCAGTATAGCTTAGCCTATTTTGACTAAAAAGTAGAGTAGGCAAATGCATGTTAGCTTGCTGAGAGGTACTTAGATGGCAGACCATTTGTGACTGCTATTATCCAGGTGGCTCAGTTCAAGCCATTGCTCTTTATAAAGGGTTGCCTGTCTCCATACATAGCTACCTCTAGAAGCCATCCTTTTCACTGTGGATGGATTCACTCCATTCTGAGTTTTCAGAAACCCACTGTTACCTCTCAGGGTATTTGTGTGTGTGTGAGTGTGTGTGTGTATATATATATATATATATATATATATGGTTAGAGTATATATATATATATATATATATATGGTTAGAGAGAGAGAGAGAGAAGTTGGGTGAGATCAAGAAATATTACTAACTGCATTATGGGAATTTGGTCGAATGAAATCATGCTACATTTAAAATGGAAAAAGAGGGAAAAAAGAGAGAAATCTCTGATCGACTACTCACACACCTGTTCTGCTTTTCAGTATCACTAAAGCCCTCTTAGTTCTTTACCGCTCAGTTCTGAAGGTTCTCCTTTTCTCTCTGGAGTCTGTTCCTAATCCTTTCCATGAGGAATTCTATTTTATTCCCCTGAATGTCTGCAGAATTCAGTGGTTGCTCACATGATGAGAGCTCTTGTCTTTGTCTTGGATAGCAGTGAGGTAGACACAGACTCAATGTTCCTCATCTAATAGAACATTTCAGAGAAGCAGGGACGATTTTTGGCTCATCATGTCATTTGACAGAAACCAAATTGCACGGAAATAATAATCAGAAGTTTTCTGGAATGACGTTCTGAATAACTCGGCAAATCTCTCTTGTCCCTCCACTTCCCAGGAATCACTTTGACAATGGGAAAGGACTATTGACTACAACCGTTTCCAGACTCTAGGCTTGCCATACATTTAGAAGTGCTTATCAGGGGAAAGCTGCTGAGTCACATGTAGAGCAGTGAAAGTCTGTGAGATTCAATGCCATGGCAACTTGAGGTGTGGGTGGGGGATTCAGGCTGTCCTAAGTGACACCGTCAGAGGAGATGACACTAAAATAAACATAAATGGCTTTGCAGGGTTTTCAGTATAAGTTTATTCTTTCCATTTAAGATATCCATGTAGTTTGTTGTAACAACAAAACCCATGTTTAGTAAGCATTGTTTATATGTATCGATACACCTACAAGGTGAAGCTGCTATGCTTATTTACTTTTTGAACCTTTGAGGGCACCCTGGTTGTTGCTATCCCTCTTACAACTTATGGATCAAGAGGAACTAGAATCATGGTACTCTGGGCTCATGTACCTTAGACTAAGACGTGCGACAGGGGAGACTAGTCCCTGGGGAGAGATGTCATACTTGGTAAAGCACAAGGGCAGCACCATGGAAGCAGACCCTCCCTGAGATGACTGGACCCAGTGGCTGCAACAATGCACTCAAACATAGCAACAATTGTGAGGACGAGGCAGGGGCAGGCCACGGCTCATTCTGTGGTCACTGTGGTAACATGGGATGCTGGGAGCTGGAGCTGACTCTGCAGCACTTAGCGACAATCACAGCAACAACCTTCCATGGTGGATAGAGGCTCACCGAGAGGGGCCATGCTTCTTTACTGCAGGAGCCCTGGGGGCAGCGTGGATGCTGTGTTCTCTTGTGCTGTGAGTCTCCACATCAGCAGTTTGAAACCACTCGCTGCTCCGTGGGAGAAGATGAGGTGTTCTACTCCCAGAAAGATTGACATTTGCACAAACTGACAAGGATGGTTCTAGCCTGTGCTGTCCAATCATTGGGAGGCAGAGTCCACCCGGTGGCAGTAAGTTTGGCGTTTGGATTCTTTCCTGTAAGATTTTGAACACATGCATTCAATATCCACTTGGGTGACTGTCTCCTTCATTTGAACATCACTGTTCAAAGGAGCCACATGCCGTAAATCACCCCAACAGCATCAATTGTTTTTCTTTCCATTCTGAACTTACTTCTAAAATACGTAAGGAGAGTAAAATGAGGTATTTCAAGATGTTATCTTCCACTTACACATTCTTTCCCTTTTCTTTTCTGATTATTTTCATACAGTTTAAATTTTTGTGGTAGATTCTTGGAATCTGTGACAGCCTAAAACAGCTGCGTGTTTGCTAGTGAACTAAGCAGAAGAACCAATACTTACCAGAAAAAAAAAGGTCCTAAAACAGAAAAAAAAAATCAATTAGCAACAGAGGACAAAAGAGTATTAGCTTGGGCTGAGCCCCGGTGGTGCTAGTGGTTGAGTGCAGGACTGCGGCCCACAGGGTTGGCGGTTCACATCCTTGCTCGAGGAGTAAGGCTGGATCTCCTAC
This sequence comes from Nesogale talazaci, assembly GCA_004026705.1. Lineage (NCBI taxonomy): Eukaryota > Metazoa > Chordata > Mammalia > Afrosoricida > Tenrecidae > Nesogale > Nesogale talazaci. The sequence continues at coordinate 37,963 of PVJH01015677.1, read as the reverse complement.
TCCCACCAGGTGGTAGTGATACCCCCCCCACACACACACACACAAAACAAAACAAAACAAAAACAAAAAGATTATTAGCTCACCTAGAAGAGTCTTCTTAAATGCTAAGCCTAATTATGACTATCTTACCAGTTTCTATGGAATCAACTCTGACTTCTGATGCCACCTTGTCAGATTTGAATTCTGTCCCATAGAGTTTTCAGTGGTTGGCTTTTAACATGGGCTTTCCTGCTAAAGTGTCTTTGGGTGAACCAGAACTTTCAGCCCTTTGATTAGCAGTCGAGTACATTAACCATTTGCACCCCCTGAGGTCTCCACTACAAGCCGCGAGGGCCTATTTTGTACATATTTCCATTGGATAACCGCAGTGCTGTGAAATACTTCATAAGGCTCTTCTGCATAATCTCTGTAACTCCCACCAAATGTTTCTGAAACCCTCACACAGGTAGATCACTTTTGCCATCTTGCTGGGTTTTAAAGGAATGATTTCAGAAGCAGGAACAAGGGACCACATAGGATCAAAAATGAGGAGCCAGAAATAGTGTGTCCTCTAGACCCCACAGTTCCTGCACACTGAATCTACTTGATACAGTAGACAGGGGACTGTGAACAGACATGTCAGGGAGAAGTGGTTGCAGCAGAGGCACAGCTTCAGGAGCTGGACCAGGAGGCAGAGAATAAGTCTTTTGGAATAGAATTGATGGCCTTCAGGCTGAGACGTATGGTAGCATTTCCTTTGAGCATGTAGCAGTAGAACTAAAGGAGGTTTGTTATACTGACCTGAGCAGGGCAGAGGGTATGAGGGTTTGAAGATCCCAAAGATGTCTGTTTGTGGGAAGAGCTGAGAAGAGGCATAACTAACCAGAAGAACTGTAACCTTAATAATACTGATCCTCAATTGTAATCTATTAACTTCTCTAAAAAGTTTCATAATTATGAACATGGCCTTTGACTTCTGTGTGGCCATTGCAATGAACTGTCAAACCTACCAATAAAGAGACTAATCATGGGGGCAATGGCCGGTGCCAGAATTGGTGAAGAAATTTGGAGGATGGAGGCATGTCTGATCTCAGCCTTACAAGAGTAGACTTTGGACTGATGTGTTGAATCTTCTTCCCCTTTTTGAAGTCAGGAGACATTAGGCACAACCACTGACCCATTCTAACAATGACCGAAAAGAAATATTGTGATGAAAGCCTCCCCTTACTCTTATGTGGAATCATCCAGAATGATTCCATCTTCTTTGTACAGTGTTAACATTACAGGTAACGAAGGAAGGCAAACCCAATTTCGGTTCATAACTCTTCTACTTGTGGATAATTTTCTTAACCTTTATGTGCCACATTTTCCTCATCTGTTAAATGGTGATGATAAATATCTCCTTAGTAGTGGAATTTAGTAATAACATATGTGAATTCCATTTTACAGTATCAGATTGATATATGTGCCATGTGGCCACTCAATAAACTATAACTCATATTATTTATGAAAACATCACATGAAACCACGTAGAAAAATACTGCTGGGAGGAAGAACATACCCGCTGCCCTTGGCAACTCTTTTTAGCCCATAAGGACTGCTGATATTTCCCCCTCAGTTTCCAGCTGTTTCCTTCTGCTCTGTCAGGTGTTGTGGAAGGACGTGTCTACAGAGGCAGCCAGGGCCAGTGTTGAAGCCCTTCCTGAGCTGGGTGAACTGTACTTTTCCTTTCTGGTGTTCCCAAAAGGATATATTGCTCTATCTAACACAGAAAAGAATTTCCCTGGCATTGAGACTTTGATTTACTCATATAATTAATTTCCTTCCTTCATAAATAAAGTATGCATTTTACACTGTACAGTTTAGTTAGTTCCTTGGTCCTTGGTCATGTGCCCCTGGCACTATTATGTGTATTTTGTCATGGCAATGATCATAATGTGCTATGGATATTAGTTTTTTGCTGCTTCTGGTAGGGCCACAGCTAAGTGCATTTTCTTCATTCATGTATTCCCAGCTCAAAGCACAGTGTCTGCACATGGACAAGACACTTTAAATGCTTGTAGAGTGCAGTGTCACACATCCAAATGATACTAGAGAAAAGCAATCTATTCCCTTTGGCTGGGTAAGTGGTGGGATGAAGGTCCTTGATTCAAACCCAGCAGCAACTCCAAGAGAGAAATATGAAGATGTCTGTTCTTGGAAGACCAAGGAAACTGTTCTAGTTTATAACATGGAGCTGCCACTGGTCAGAAACCTTTGGATAACAGTTGATTTGGTATATTGGAAGTTTCTAGAATTTTTATGGATTACATAACAAGAACATACACACACACACAACTTCCTTGAATTGCCAGTAGCAGATGTAAAAAATGGAAGTTGACTTCTCCTTGCCTTTTATGGTAGCCCTGAGTGAGTCTCTCTAACTTCTTTGAGAAGAGGTGAAGAGGTATTAGGATCAAGTTGGGAATGATCAAGCACCATGCAATTTAATGGTATACTTAGTTTGCTGAACAGCAATGGTTGTGGGTGTGGGACAGGTGTGGATACAAATTCCCCAAACGAACTATGGGGAAACAGAAAAATTGGCATCCATGATGAATCTATCATGTATCATGTACCTAGTGTTGGCACACAAAACTCAGCTCTTTTCAGAAACAGCTGTATAAAACGTGAATGGGGTTGTTTAGTAACGTAATGAACACCACATGGAAATCAGTTGTGGGTATTCTAATAAGAGATTTCTCAAGTGTTCTGTTAAATTTGGAGTTTCATAAAAACAAAAGAGATTTAGCTTAGAAGGCCTGACTCTACCCAGCAGGCACCTCAGTTTAATCAGCAGTTAACTTGGGGTAACTCGTTTAGTGAGGAGTCTAAATTTGTTAGGTGCATAGGAAGGAACTAATTTGATGCTACAAATACTGACTACTCACCATTAGACTTGAGGAAATCTCCCTTAACTACTATTCACCCAATTCTATTCATTTATTTGGCTCTTTCCATGAGAAGAACAGTCTCATTTTGGTACTCTAAGAACTAGTCCTTTTCATTTCCATACTTCAATTTTATATGAAATCCTTTCACTCACCCTCATTCCCTGTCTTCACTCAACACAGGAGACAAATACGTGCAGGTGGAGTGATGGACTCCACTTCCTCTCACTTCTCACTCTGTCTCTCCGCACACACCTGTTAGGGCAGGATGTAGGAAAAGGGTGTTGAGAGTCAGGACCTCTTGAGTGTGACTGCCCTTGTCATATAGCATTTTATAGGTGTTCTTTATATAGGTTGAAGAAGGTAAACATTTCCCTTTCCTGCCTCCCTTGCAACTGCCTCCCTTGAGCTTATAAGTAACTCAATACCAGCTAATTAGGTATTAGTATGCTATGGTGTTCATGAGAAGAGTGGGCACAGTGACTATGCTTGCCCATCCTTAGACTTCTTATTTCCATAACTGTTGATCCATTGTCTGGCACTGGGACAACCTCCCTGTGGCAGAAGAGGAAGACTTAGAGGATGTCAGGACCGGTAGCCAACGTCTGCCTACCATCTCGTTATAGGAGAAGCATACCATTATTGTAAGACCTCTGAGAATGAGGCCTCACATCAATTGCAGCCAAAAGGCATGGCTTTTTATCAAAAGTGGACACCCTCACTGTGGGTACAGGGCAGACCCGTCCCTCTTAAGTCCTCACCCTGACTTTCCAGTTATCCATGGGCTTTGTGCAAAAGTCAGCTGTACCCTCACGTTCCTCCTTAGCTGTGCCCCGACACTTGGTAACCCTTTGAGAAGTTTGCCCACATCTAGCCACTAACTGTGTATGGTAGTTACATAAGTTATGAGAGAAGTGGTGGAGTCTAGTCTGTCAGTCGTATCATAGCCAATGAGGCCTCTGTGTGGGCATGGCCTTCTCCTGAGAATTCTGGAAAATTCTGTATTCCTTCTTGGAGGTTGAAGACCCTTCTCTCTCTGCTCACTTCTCCCTCTGGACCAGATTATGCCAGCCATGCTAGGATGAGGGGAAAGGTAGTTTTGCCTGTTTTTCTGGCCCATGAAAGGGGTGTTCTCTAACAGCAGAAAGCAGGTATTTTAGCATTCAGTGTGCACCTTAGTCTTCAACTCAGGTCATTATATTTTTTGGTTACCCATTTTTTAGAAAATGAACATATGATATATATATATATATATATATATATATATATATAAAATTTTAAAACTCACTCTATGGGTTAGAGAGCCCTCTCCTCTTCCCAAGATCCCGGGTGGTTCAGTGGTTAGCCAATGGGCTGTAATCCAAGTGGTTTACAGTTCAAATCCACCAGTTGCTTCACAGGAGAAAGACTGAGTTTTCTACTCCTGCAAACAAACAGTGACAGCCTCAGAAACCTACCAGGGGTCTCTCTGAGTCAACATTGACTCAATGGCAGTGCACTCCTCCCCGATTTGCTCCTGAGGAGTTACTGATGGTTTTGAACTGCTGACCCTGTGGTTATGCATTGTTATTGCATATGCATAGTTGCATGGTCATACCTATAGGTAGCCTATAACATATAGGTAGTGTCTATGGACCTTGGCAGTTTTCTGGTCCTGCATTCTGGGCAGCTCCACATCCTCCCACATCTTCTCCTGCCACTGATGATCTCCTAATTAAAATAAATTAAAATAAAATAAAACTCCTCACACTACCTGGCCTTCATTTCCAGGGCTGGATGTAGAGATGATCAATCAATTGTGTGTCTAGCACCCTGCTCCTCACACAAAATGTGACTCAGTTGCAAGATAACTCTGCAGGTTGCTGCTGGACTCTGCTGTCATCAGCACTCTGTAGCCTTCACCAGAAGGGGATTGAGAGAAACTTGTCTTCAGGGAACCCAAGGTGTGTGTGTGTGTGTGTGTGTGTGTGTATTTCAGGATCCAAGCAGCCAGTACCACTCTTCAACTCTAAGACCTTTTTCTAGTGGAACAGTTCTCAACCTGTAGGTTGTAACCCCTTTGGGGTCAAGTGGCCCTTTCACAGTGACCAACCAATTCATAACAGTAGCAATATCATGGTTAAGAAGTAGCAACAGAAATAATTTTATGGTTCAGGGTCACCACAACATGGGGAACTATATTAAAAGGTTGCGGCATTAGGAAGGTTGAGAATCACTGCTATAGTATTTCCTTACAAAAAAAAAGTGTGCGTTTATAGAACCTTGCCCAATGGCACATTCTGACACATCTTGGAGGACTTGCCACAGGGTGATTGTTCAAACTCATTCAGACCTTTACAGGTGCAAGCCCAGGCTGTCTGCTCAATTCCAGATTGACAACCTCTGAAATCCTACACAGAGTTACTATGAGGGAGAAGGTAATGGAAGGTAGTGGTTTGGGTGCCTAATTGGTTTCCTGTGTACCTTCTCAGTTCTCCCAACACATGCATGCACACGCACACATACCTTTGTGCGTGCACACACACATATACACATGCAAACAGACACACACACATGCTCGCACATACGCACTTCCCGCAGGCAGTTGTTGAATGAGATTAAAATGTGCTTCTGCCAACCTCGCTGGATTTAATCTGGTAACAATTTTCTGTCCTCTTATGGGGCTCACACTTAAAGGAGGCTGTGCCTTTTCTCAGAAACCTGTCAGACAGCAAACATGAGAATCAGATGACAGGATACAATCATTATATATATATATATATATATATATATATATATATATATATAATTTCTCCCTGAAAAAGAGAGAGAAACTGACAGATTTCAGGTAAAGCCCAAATGGAATACTGTTTTTGTCATCACATTTGTCATTTTCAGTCCAGTGCCAGTATTAGGTGGATTAATTCTCTGCACCATCAGAGCTAACGAACCACAAGCTTCAGAAAAGTCATCAAGGTGAGTGTGTTCCATAATCATTGATAAGAAATGTAAGGAAAGGAGCAAGAACTTCTTGGGTTGAATTTAGAAAGCCCACATGACTTCAGCCTCGTAAAATAAGTAGTTGGTCATAAAGTCTCACTCTTCCACTAAACTGTTGGATGATTTGCCTAGATGGCAGTGGTGGACACCTATTGGTCTGTTTTTCATAGATGCTGGGGCCCGTGTCAGATCTGCACAGGAGATGGGCATTTTTATCCTTTTAGTTTCCCTTTGGATTGACTCCATGTGTGGCTCTCCTTCCATCAAATCCACCCTTGTTATTAAAACACTTTGTGGGAGTACTTTGCCTCCCCAATTCCAGCGTCAAACACAACACAAGGACAAGGGGCCTGAGGTTTGCTGACAACAAAGCCAGTGTGAAGGCAAATGCTTTTGGACTCATACACCCTGTGGTTTGCAAGTCATGATGACTTTCTGAATTTGTGCTTTGGAAGCACCATTGTTAGTAGCCGGACCATCTGACTCACTGATTACAGAGTCCCAGAAATGTATGCTGATCAGGTGCACTTCGCCTTTGATCTCTTTGACATCGTAAACATAACACTGTTCTGAGAAGGGTGACACCTTTAGTATTACCACCCTCTCCTGTGGGTCATTGTCAGGGTAAGAAAGTATGTCCACTCAAGTCTGTAGAGGTGATCTGAAAGTTAAGAGTCAGATCTCTGTGGAAAGATTGTTCGCTGTTGTCCAGTTGGCTCTGACTCTCGGCAACCAGTGTTTAACAGAAGGAAAAGTGAGTTGCCCAGTCCTATGCCATGATCATGGTGGTTGACATGTTTGAGTCTATTTAATATTAGCATTAAATAGTGCTTAACCTCCGGCCTGGTAGATGACGCAATATTCTCTTAGGATCCTCAGGGTTTTTACTGGCTAATTTCCCAAAGTTTATTCTCAGGCCTTTCTCTCTCATTTGTTTTCATCTTGAAGCTCCAATATAACCTGTGTACCATGGTGGATGTAACCATAATTGCATGGATGAGCCTGCTGGCATTTGAAAGACTGATGTCAAAGGTTCCAACAACCAAAAACCTCTCCAGCTACCACTTTCCAACAAACTGACAGGTGGAAGATGGATGATTGGATGCCTCCCCCAAAGGAGTTTTCATGTGGTGATTGTTTGATGATGAGCAGAGTAATAGACCTGTAATCTTTCTGTAGTTCTGTCTGATCTCAGTGATTGGTATACATAGAACACAACAACAGCAACAACAAAGAATGCAACACAAACTCTGATCGGGCTTTGACAAAGCAAGCTTCTAAGATAAGTCTATGGAACATGAAAGGTCAGAGTATTTAATCTCCTCTGACAACCCATGGAAGCAGAATAATTGACTCCTTTCTGCGTCGGTCATCCACGTTCTTTCTCTACCTGCTCTCTACAGTCTTCTCATAGGCTCCACTTCACGAATGACTCTTATTTATGGTGGCCCCTAAAGAATTGATTGCTGACTGCTCCTTGAAGTCACTAATACATTCTGACACACACACATCTGCTTAAAACTATGAGTATTCGCCAGACAACCTCAATCCTAGAGAGGTTAATGAAGAAAGGTTTTCAAAGGGTTTCCTATTCCTGGGAAGAAAAACTATCTGGCGGAAGCTCTGAATTTGATGTGTCTTTGAATTTTTCTTTCTTTCTATTGCATTATGCTCCTGCCTGATAGACATCAGCAGTTCCCTACTCATCTCTCCAGACTTGGCTGAGGCTTCAAATCTATCCATTCTTGTTTGGCTCCCTTCTGATGATTTGCACATCCGTGCCAGATATACTGAATCCGAGTCTACAGTGTAACAAGATCTCCCAGATGATTCTTAGAGAACCCCCGTACTTCTGAAGTAGATTTGAGAATCAGCTGGGGCAGGTGGGGGGGGGGGGCTGTTGTTAGCCTGTAGATTTTGATTCAATGTGTCTGGGTGGAAAGGCAAAGTCTCAGCATGGGGTCAAACCAGAATGAATTGGTTCAAAGTCCTGATCTGAGTGCTCTTTGGCAGGTCAGCAAAAAGCAGCTGTGAATGGATACCATTCAAAGAGAGACTGATGATGTTCACCAGGATGATTTCACCAAGGGGATGCTCGATTCTGCCTCCCCCAGTCTCCTCCCACTGTGCAAAGTGAAAATGATCGGACTCTATTTTCAAATGCTCCGATCATTTTAGGAACTGGTTTCTAGTAAGAAGAACATGCCATGTTTTTCCGCAGAAGAATTGAAATTGCATAGTCCTCTTAGAATTTTGTTTTTATCGATCTTTATTCAGACTCAAATTCAAGTATAGTTTTTTCAAGTAGCAAATAACATGTTAGGGACTGCTGGCATTTTGGAACTGGAGGGACTCTGTGAGAATCACTCTGATTCAGTATCTCTCCCCCTATATTCATCAAGATGGGCCAAGCTCGATCATGATTGGTTCCTTTGGTTTCTTTGTGGATAACTATCCTTTAAGAGTTTCCAAACACTCTTTTTTTTGTGTGTGTGTGGGCATCACTGCCCTCTGGTGGTCGTGGGTGCTACCCAGCGCTGCTCCTGAGAGCCGCTGCTGGATTTGAACCGCCAAGCCTGCAGGCTGCAGTTCCGCACTCAACCACTTACACCACCAGGGCTCAGCCCTCCAAACACTCTTGAAAATATGCATCAAGCTTTTATTATCAGGCACCTATGCCAGACTTTTCAGAGATTGAATCCTTCTACTGCCGTATGATATTAAGAGACATAGAGGACAAAGATGGAAGGAAGGTGCCAAGTAGAAGTGTGGACACATCACAAGTCTCCTGAGAACTCCATCAGTTTCTCAATAGTGTGGTACATTCTAAAATATTGGCTGGTCCAAAATTAATCCATGTATGTAAATTCTGTGATGAATTCTTCTGTATCCTCTCCATTGAGCTCTAAAAGAGTTGCAAGTTATTCTAAGTACTAGCCAGTGTGCCAAGCTTTGGGACGGTAAACTAAGAAAGACACATGCCTTTCCCTTGAGACAATTCCAAATGGAATAGGCACACAGATATTCAAAAAAGCTACCAGCAACAGAGAAGGCAGACTTTGTGCGGAATCCAGATTGTTGGCAGCAAACTTTGGGGAAGGGAAAGAAGAAGCTGTCTATTCTCTGGCAGATCAGGAAGGCACTCACAGAAGTGATGGCATCAGCTATCAATTCTGACTGATGAGTGAATACAGAAAACAGGATGGGACATCTCAAACTATGAGAACGAGCAGTAAGCCAAAGTATAGGAGGCTTGCAAAGCTATATCTCTTTGGAGAATGCTCTTAATAGGGTGTAGGAGAAATCAGTGAGAGAGATCATTTGGACCCATTGGCAGTGGGTATGGTCTATGTACAAGACATTCAGTCATGGCATGGCACAGATCAACACAGTCGATTGCAGAGCAACACATTTGTACACAACAGCCTTCATGTCTTACAGATTCCTTTATTTCAGTTTTAAATGTTTATTGTGCCTTGGGTGAAAGGCAAATCGGTTGCCCATTGTCCATTCAACAGCACATCTTCATTCATGACACTGAGTATAATCCCCCAATGCAACAGCACTCTTCCTACAACCTCCCTGTGTTTACCATTGACACTCACGCTTCTTTCTTAGTCCTTGCAACTTTCTCCATTAGATCAGACAGTTCTCTTCATGTTGTAAACTTCTAAAAGTAGAGAGGGCATTAAGATGTATGTAGAGGCAGGGGCAGAAGAGGGCCCTTAACTTTATACCAAAAAATGAATTTCATAACTCTTACACGAGCAAATCAAACATTAACAATATCAGGAAGCTATGACTACACTCAGGGTTGGAGGGATAAAGAAAAGCACTTAGCCAGCAGCTCACAGTGTGATTCTGGTGGGGAACTGCCTTACAAAGGGACTTACTGCCCACTGGGAGTTGCTAGTAGAGGCGCCACTGCTGATGAAGCGTGCAAAGCAGATACAAGTAAGAATGCAGGAGACAATCCCTTTGGTCCAGATTTTTATTGCCCTGCCAGGGTCTCTCCTGCCAAGTTAACCCAGCAACTAACTGTCTGGAGAGGAAACATTGAGAATGTAACATGCAAAGATCAGTCTTCTACTACAAAGCAGGAAAAGACAAGACTATCTGGGAGCAAAACATGTAGGTTCATTTATCCCAAGGAAAATCCATCCCTATGCAACAAGGGATTTGCAGTGTTATCTGATCTATCTTAGCTATGGAAAACATATTTGGATCCTCCTTTTTGGGTACTATCAGACCTACAAGTGTCGATATCTTACCTAAATATCAAGTAATTATATGTGAAGATTCTTCAAAACGCTTCATGGAGAAATGGAATGAAAAGATAATGGATTTTTTTCCATGAACTTTTGGAAAGTCCTTGGCATTTACCAACGTGAAAGATCTATAGGAGATTAGCATGTAATGTGCAATGTTCCTTGTGAATTTTGCCATCTGCCTTTGGGTAGGCCATTGGTAATTAATAGCTTTAATTTTCTTCCAATTTTAATCCAACCTTTATCCACACGGTCCTCACAGTCTCATTTGCCACAGCGACTCATGGTCAGTGTCATATCAGTGGCAAGGAATAGTTCTTCTCTCTCTTTATGTATCTGTATCCTTGCATTCCCTGTCCAGGGTTCTGGGCATGAGTCTTGAAAAAAAGCTGTCAGAGAATGAACTCATTCTCAAATTTGTTTGCAAGGTAAAAATTTATTTTGTGTTTCCATTTGCTTTTTCTTTCCACTCCAGGACTGGGCAACCTTAGCCAAGCATTCAAAGTGAAAAGTTCTAGTATTAGTTAATTTGTGGGCAGATGACTGTGTTTTCCCTTCATCATGCCATATTGACTTTAAATTTCATAAAATACTTTTTATTCGTGTGGCTGTTAATTGCAGAACTCCTGGTAATCTTCCATGGAAAATGATGTTTGCCACTTTTGATCAGTGCTCTGCTGCAGAGGAACTTGTTCAGACCCTTGCTGAGAAACGAAAAATATAAATGTATTAAATGGATTACACCACATTTGCTGTCTGTCAAGTACTCAACCCAGCTGAGATCAGAAGGAGCAATAATGTCATGATTCATCTTTGTAGCTCAGAAATAAAGAAGCACTCCAATGCATCCTGACTGTGAAAGTTCTTAGTTACCAATGTATTTCCCCCCACTCTTCTAGAATCCCATCTTTCTCCACAGTGAGCATGGTAAAAACCATTCCCAAAACCTTTATGTCTTTTTACCATTAAGGACAATAGGGATGCATGTGAAAGTTGGACAGTGGAATGGGGAGATGTAACTTCTAGAAGGACTATTAGCTTAGAGACAATGCCATGAATGCATTCCTTAGAACAACAGTTCTCAACCTGTGGGTTGTGATTCTTTTGGGGGTCAAATGGCCCTTTCACAGGGATTGTCTGATTCATAACAGTAACAAAATTACAGTTATGATGTAGCCATGAAAATAATTTCATGGTTGGAGGGGTCACCACAACATGAAGATTAAAAGGTCACGGCATTAGTAAGGTTAAGAGCCACAGCCTTAGAAGCAAGGGTGGTGAAAACTCATCTTACTTTATTAGACATGTCACAAGAAAGACCATTCACTGGGAAAGGGCATGAAATTTGAAAAAGTGGAGGGCCAGTGAAGTAAGTAAAACATCTTATGAGGTAGATTGACAAAGTGGCTATAACAATGGCCTCAAACATACCAAAGATGGCACAGGCCCAGGCAATACTTTGTTCTGTACGCAGACAGTCACTATGAGTTGAAGATGCCTCTGCTTCAATGGTCAACAGCAACAGTTGAATCTAAGGTCACAGATACATAAAGGATTCTAGCAGACAGAGAAGTCAAATGTGCATACGGAGACTCTGGTAACAGAAGAGCACATACAATGACAGAAAGCAATAGTTTCTTAGTGTCTTTTAATACTTAGGCATAATAATCATGTCTGACTACCTACAGTGTCATTATGAATCCAAATGGACTTGAAGGCAGTGTGTTTGCCTTTTTGGTTTGCTTGGGTACCAAACAACCATCGTGGGAATACTGTAGTAAACAAACTAAAGGCCCCATTCCCTATTACCTTTATGTTTAATAGCAAGAGACTAGAAACCAACAAATCAGTGAAATGCCTTGTGCAGAAGGTGTGGTAGGGAAGTCTCCAGCTCAAAGCAGCAGGTGACAAGGTATTTATAGGAAGCAAGCCATTGAGACAGGGAGGAAAGAGCAACTCTCAAAAGCAAAAGAGAACAGTGTCCAAACACACTACAGCTGGCTATGTGGTTCAAGACTTCAAAGAATGTGTTAGTCTCGGTGTACTAGAGAAACAAATTTATAGACACTCCTATGAGGATAAGAAGAGCTTTATATAAAAGAGCAATTGTATATTAAGAAGAGATCTCAGCCCAGTCTGGATCAAGGCCAGAGGGTGGGAAACCTTGTGGATCCAGTGGTAAAGGAAACATCTCAGCACAGGTGTGGGTCTCTATATGATTCCTCAAAACCCAGGGCTATGGCTGTAACAGTATAGCCCCATTTGGCTTGTCATCAGGAATGTCAAGCAGAAAGAGAGTGTATCTGGTCTCCAGTGTGTAATGTATCTCTGTAGTATCTCCAAATTAGGTCATCAAGCTAAGATCTGATTGGCAAGCTAAACCCCACCCCTTCACTCTTATAGTCTCCAGTTGACACCAGATTATTTAGCTACCACAATGAACATCGGAGTCTTCTCAACTCACCTCACTTCACAGACATTGAGTCTATTCCAATTCAGAGTGACCCTATAGGACAGAGTAGAACTGCTATTTTCTATTTCCAAGACTTAAATATTTGATAAGCATAGGCAGACATATCTTTTTCTGTTAGAGGCTCTGGGTGGGATTGAACTGCAGACCTTGTGTTAGAATCTCAATGTTTAAACCATGACATCACCAGAACTCTTTATAAATACTAAGAATACTTAACTACTATGAAATACTTTAACCCTAACTCTAAATATACATCCTCACTCCAGACATCATAGACATACTGTTTTAATTAACTTGAGGTACAATCTGAGGCCCTGAAGTTTAAAAGGCTCCCTCATCATATGCAGAGGAGTCAAAGAATTGGTGTCCTCAAGACTTCTGCTTGAGCCAGCCCCTACAGAGTATTGCTCCAGGATTGTTGTCTCTTCCTACTGTTTTGGGTAAAGTCATCCCAGGTTGTAGTCCCATATCCCTTAACTTCTAATTATCAGGTTTTTCTAGGAATATTAATTTTAGTATTAGGAATAATAGGAGCCCGGGTACACAGTGGTTATGCGTTAGACAGCTCACTGCAAGGTCAGAAGTTCAAAATCACCAACCACTCCAAGAGAGAGAAAGACAGGATTTTCTACTCCCGTAAAAAGTTACAATCAGAAACCCCCAGAGGCTGTTCTATTCAGTCCTGTAGGGTCCCTTTGAGTCAGAATCAACTCAATGGTGGTAAGTTTGAATTTTGGAGGTTTTGTTTGTTTGTTTTGGTTTGTTTTGGTTTTGCCAGTTTCTTAATTAATTGCATAACTCAATGAAAGGCATCTAGCCTGTGGGCACTGGTTTGCAAGTTCTAACTTGTAAGAGTGAACTCCTGTAGTTAGAAGAACCTCACATAGTGTTGGGGTGCTGTCTGATGCATGGTGGCATCTAGGATAGGAGTGTGGGTATAGAGGAAGGCTGAATCCAAAACTTAGGGTTTTGGCTCTCCCCTCAGCCAAGTCCTCTTTATCTGGATGCACTTTAGCATGGACATCAAGGTTCAGGGAGCTACTGTTGATAGAGACCCTAATGGCATTAAAGTAAGTATTCCCACTGGATTCAGTTGCAAATCTTGATGGTACCTACCCTTTCTATCTTTCCACATTTCTTTCCAATGTCTCAGTTTGTGCTACCGAAACTCAAACCCACGGCCAGTGAGTTGACTCTGATTTGCAGTGAATGACTCTAGAGCAGTGGTCTCAACCTTCCTAATGCAGCAAACCTTTCATACAGCTCTTGATATGTGTTGACCACCCCAACCCTAAAATTATTTTCCTTTTACTTCATTGTAACTGTAATTTTGCTCGTGTTATGAATTGGGTGACACCTGTGAATGAGTCATTCAACCCCCAAAGCAGTCACAACCCACAGGTTGAGAAACCACTGCTCTATAGTATAAAGTGGAACTTGAACTGCCCATGGGGTTTCCAATGCTGAAATCTTTAATGGAGCCTATCTCTAGGTCTTCTCTCCTGTACTGCTTATTCTGACTTTGAACTACTGACCTTATGTTTAGGAGCTGAGTGTTTCACTGTTACGCCACTAGGGCTCAAGTTTCTACTAGCTTTCTGAAATAACTGCTTCTCCTGGCACCAGGTCTGCATCGCCTGACACCACTTGCTCTAGCTGACTGTAAGTTACAGTTCCACTAATCCGAGACCAGTGAATCATATAAATATGATGTCTTTGTGCATAGTCTTTAAAGGACCTTGCTTTCAAACACATCTTTTTTTCCTTTTTATCCTATTTCAAAAGCTAGCTTTTACAACAGCAGATTTAGATCTTACGATGAACATTAGCTATAAGGCAGAGTGTTGTTTTTCAGTGGGTGGAGATTAAGTTTCTTCTTCTTAACCCTATCCATGTCCCTAGAAAGAAAAACAGCTTAGACAGAGGTGCAGCATTTGTTCAATGCAGTTTCCAATTGCCTGAGCCAGGGAGGCCTTCAGAATTTTCCTCTTCTCATGATATAGTGATTTACAAGCTTGGTTTTAGCAGTGAGACCCATTTGTTTCCCTTCTCCACCCTCCAACAACTATCTGATGGCTTGGAGCCGATACATACATTGTGCCTCTTGTGGAGAGAGAGACCTAACTTCTTCTAAGATTCCTTGAGGTGATGGGCAGAATTCTTTCAGACGCCTCAAATTCTTCAGAGCTGTTTTCATAACCACTGAGCTATTCCAAGACCCACCTTCTACAGATATTGAAACTGAGCCCCAGAAAGTCTGCGACTTCTATTATATCGTCAAGTTAATGTGCAGAAACACCACCTCTTGAATGTTTAATAGTGATGATGAGTGGGTTCTTAATGGCCTTATCCAATTTGTGGCTTAGTCTTACCATCTGTTTCATCTATTCTTCTCTAAGGCTGTCTGCCCTGCGGCAATTTCACACTCATTAATAGCTCCATCAGAGGTCTAGTAAAGGGAAAAGAAGATGGCAAACTCAAATCCCTTATTAGATCGGATCCAGAGGAAGAGAGCTTGAAACTAATGAACATGGTGAGATTGCGTATCAGCTCTGACTGGGTCAGGAGTGCTGCCAGCCCTGTTTCTGATCTGTGTCAAGACTTCCCTCTATAGCCAGTGTTTCCACATGCTCCAGGGCTAGCCAGATTTGTCTCCTGCCCTTCATGCCCATAGTGTAGATGAAACTAGACATGAGCTTGGCTCAGACTGAGACATGGTAGCTGGCAGCATGGTTCTATCTGGTTCTATCTCCTCCTATTCAGAAATGGTCCTGGTTTCTGGAACAAGGCTGCGCAACTGACTCTTTGAGGTGGACCAGGCACTCTGTTGAAGTTTTGTAAAGACCTTGGTTTTGACTTTTTGGTTCTATTCCAGCTTGGTCTCCCAAATGCTAGTGAGTGGGCTTGAACTGCCAGCCTTTTAGCTAGTAAGCATTAAAGGTTAATCTGCATCAAAGCAAAAAGAAAAAATGAAAGATGAATTATATTTGGTATTAGTGTAGAATACAAAGGATACCACAAATCTCAAGCATAATTTAAGGAGAGCATTTATTGTCATAAACAGGACAAAGATGCATCATCTGAATGAGGAAGCCATTAGCATTAGGTCATCAGGGTGTCCTATGGTTTGCTGAGATGAAGAGATTTTAAAAGGACATCGGAGGGCAAAGGAAACTTTCACAAAAGCAAGATTGACAGCAGATCAATACATCACACTTATAGGGGGTAATACGGAAGTGGAATGGAGCCATGACTGAAACTCATACATTGTTTGAGACAGAAGAGTTTACACAATTGGTTGAGTGCCTTCCAACCAATACAACGAGGGCATGACTGATAGGATCATGACTATGCAACCTCCAGTATGGTGACCTCCACCAAAGACACACCCAGGCCAACTTCCTGGGAAGACCGTCCTCTCCGAGCGCTGGTTCCAGCAGCATAAAAGGGAATTCGGTGGGAGGTTAATCCATATGGGGCTTCTGCAAATGGATGTAGGGCTTTCACTGCCATCCATAATCTGCCAATGGATGCTCAGAATTTAAACTCTAGTACTGTATCAGCTGTGTGCAAATGCATTTACATGTGTATATTCCCTGATTCAAGTGGCTCTTTCACTAAATTCATGTGTTATATTATATGTTTATGTGTATAAATTATATACATGTATAAATATAAATATGTAATACAAATGTTTGGCTGTAGAGTCTATTCTTATTCCTGACGACCCCATGTGTGCTATAGTTGCACTGGGCTTCATAGGGTTTCCAGTGGGTGGACTTGAACTATTATTAGCCTTTGGGTCCAGAGCATCAGCTCTTTGCATCATCTAGGGAGATATATGAATGCAAAAATATATATGCTTATATTAAAATATGTGATCTTATGTGTACACACACATAGATATAAATTAACTAATTTGTATATAACTTTAACGGCTATACCAGAGACCAAATACCAGTGACTTCAATGAAAAGTTTTCTTCCTAATGAAGGAGACCTGAAGACTTCTCACGTTTACTGCCCTTCCTGCTTATTAAATGGGGTATATCTTTGGTCTCCCCTCTGCAAGAGCTGGTTTACTAACAACAAAGGACTCTTAATCATACACCATAGTCTGCTGCCATATATAAGAAGTCATTTAAGCTGCCTTGTCTCAAATAGCTATGTCTCACTCAAGCATAGCTAATACGTTTGTGGGTCTTTTCTCCCCTTTGGTAGATTGTATGTTCTTTGAAAGTGGGAACTGGATCTTGTATAGTTTACCTCAAAAGGTCTTAAGCTGCGCAGACAGTGGTTATTAGCTGTTTGCTGTCACCACAAAGGACAAAACAAGGAGAAAGAGCTTCAGGGGACGTAGGTAATCAGATAAGCTGGTCAGATATTAGACTCATTTATTGAGGGAACCCATTGAACCTTATTCCTTGATAATATTTCTAATAGAGTAGAAGGTTAGTTGGGAAACCATCCTGCCTGGATCTAAGTTACTAAATTTTAAAATAAAGGCTTTTCTCTAACTTGGATTAATTCAGCTGGGGTAAGTACACCTTCATTAGCAAAGAACAAAATGAGCTGGCTGTAAAATAGTATCACACTTAATCAGTGTGAATTCTGTCCTCCCTATTGCCCGTGTTCTGTGTGTGTGTGTGTGTGTGCGTGTGTGTGTGTAGGGGATGTTGTGAATCCTCCTCCATAATACATTCTCATAGTCACTAATTCAATACATATCACTAAGTTATCATACACCACTAGGTATAAATTCAACAAATGTGAAAATAAGGTTATCTTTGGTGATGAGACCCTCGTTACTCTATGGACGATGGCTAACTGGAGGAGTCAGAGCTCCAGAAGCTTTACAAGCTATAAAATCTTGGAAGTTCAAGCAAGTAAAACTCAGACTCTTCTAATTTTGGAAAAACACTCATTTGCTCTATTTCTGCACCTTGTTGGCCATTAGCAGCTGGAAAGAAAGAAGTGGTAATGAGATGCCGTCACTCTCAAAGAGACTCTACTCTCACTGACTGTCGTGTATCTTCCTTGAACTCACCTCCACGGCAGAATACCGAGCTCTTTCTCTCCAGCAGTGGTTATCTGGGCAGATCATCTGACTGCAGCAGTCACCCTGACCTACACGCTTCATTTCTTCCTCTTCTATTTGAATGAGGAGCCATTGTGAACTCTGTGCTGAGAGTTTACATCAACCACTCACTCTCAGGGGGAAAATGAGGGATTTTACTTTAGAAGAAATTATAAGCTGAGAAAACCCCTGTCCTATAGGATTTCTAGGAGACAGAATTCACTTGATGGGCAGGGAGTTTGGATTTGGTTTATCAGCAGGAGAATGGTGGAAGCCAGTGGGAGAGAAACCTTCACCTTCCAATCTCCCCTCATCTAACATACACCTGAAAAATATTGGAGAGCTGCATCACCACTGAGAAGTGTAAGGAATTGAACTACTTCTCTTTTTTTTAAACAAAAGGGAAACAATTATTGGAGCCAATGTGGGAAAACCTAGAGAAGCCCAGCATACCCTATTGTGTAAGCATGCCCAGGCAGAGGGTCACACCATTCGCCAAACCTCCCCTTGAGCTGAGCCCCAAGGCCCCAGGACTGGCTGGGGTTGGGGGCATTAAATTCTCAATTCTATGATTGCTTCCTTTTCTTTATTCCCCCTTAACATCGACTATGTGCTAGCCACTGAACCAGAGAGATCTCTCATCCTTATCTCCCTCTATACCCCCACCATCAACAATAAGTATTATCCCTTAGTCATTCTACTGACAAGAAGGGTATCAAAGTACATTGGTTAAGGTGTGCTAGCTGCTAATGTGAGATGCCCAAATGGCAGTGGATTGATAAAGCATGAGGCTATTTCTTATCCAAATAATCCAACATGGGTTTTCCTAGTCAAGTAATCCTTCAATGACTCTGCAGTCGAGGATGAGAGTGTCTTGGAAATAACCTGGTGTTCCTTTCCTTGAGGACCTTGAAGGGATCCCTATTCAGCTGGTTAACCAGGAGAAAGAATGCAGACTCACATGTGGTATATGTCACTTGTCCTCCATGGTCTACTGCCCAGAATACTGTCACATGATTGCACCAAAACACAAGGAATGGTGGGAAACATACTTTAGTTGGGAAAACAGTGAAAAGAAAAGAAATCATTTGGCAAACAATTCATTAGTCTGCACCACACAATGTATTTCCCCAGGGCTACACAAGTAATATGCAGTGGACCTGAAGTTCACACTCTTCAACCACGGAACTAATAGGAATTGCATCAGTGCGCTTGTGTGTTCCTACAGTGAAATATTAGGGTAGCTTCCAAAGTAAAGTCGCTTCAAGGAGAGAGGATGCACAATCAATTGGTTGGAATCTAGGGAGTGCTCTGGAGTTGGGAAAAGCTTATCAGTCCATCTGAAGGCATGAGAATAGTCATAAAGTATCGCTACTAAGGTTCCAATGAGTACATACATGAGTGGATTCCAAACAAAATTTAAACAGATCTCTGTAATCCATGGATAGCTTCAGAGATGTTATCTTAGGATAGTAGGATAACTTATAAGAACCCACTCTGTAAAGAATCCACACTAGGAATAATGGAAAAATCTTGGGGGAGCTCATGAGTTCTGAAGGGTCTATAATTTGACAAAGGAGATCTATGGGCCCCCAAACTTGCTCACCTCCTGAAAGGTGAGTGGTTAAAACTCACACAGAAAATCAGCAGGGGAAGGACCTGGTACTCTGCCTCCATAGGGATGACAGCCTGGGTCACCCAGGTCTGTGGTCCATTCTATCATCACAGGGGCTCATTATGAATGAGACATTGACTCAGAGCACCCAACAACATCATGGTTGGATTACTGCAGAGTACTGAGCTTTATTGATTTATTTTTCTTTCTTTTAATCAGCGGTTCTCAACCTTCTATATGCCGTGACCCTGTAATACAGTTCCTCAGGTTGTGGTGACCCCCTCACCATAAAATCCTTTCTGTTGCTACTTCACAACTCTAATTTTGCTGCTGCTATGAATTGGGTGGCCCCAGGGAAAGGGTTATTCAACCCCCAAAGGGGTCATGATTCACAGGTGGAGAACAACTGCTTTATATGCTAGCTTCACAGGGTTTGGAATTAGCCCAACAAATTTTGGGGGGAAGCAACAGTTTTCCAGGTTTGGGTTAAGAGTATGGGCCAAACCCCTATAAAATCACTGGGGCCCGAGGTACCATAAAGATCCCTGGTGGCATAATAGTTGTGCTTGAGGCTGCTAACCATAAAGTCCGAAGTTCAGTCTTACTCTGTTCCATAGGGTCTCTCTGCGTCAGCCTAGACTCCGTGGCAATGGGTTTGGTGCTTTGGGCTTGGATTCCTTTGTTGCAATATTACAAACCATGTGGGAGCATCTGGAGCTAAACTATGAGAGTCACTTTCAGAAGAATTTAAGTCTGGGAGGATACCATCTCTAACGCTTTTATTTTGCATTCTTAAATTTCAGCTTGCATCTTGAGGTTCAGACAGTAGGTTTTGTTGAGAAGGAAATGCTCAGTAGGTATTTGTTTAGGGTCTCCTGGTGCTCCCCTGAAGGCTGTTATTCTTGGGTATGTGCCTCTGTGGGAAGTACAAGTGCACCGATGAATGTGTTTTCTTGGCTGTTATTCATCCTGAACTCTTCACTTGCTTTGGGACACAGAGGGACGTTTCATAGTACAGTTCTGGTGACTGTCCTGCAGATGAAGACGAGCCCACAAGCACACATGCTATGGAGTATGGATGGCCCTCTTCCCAGCCCAAGTCACCAAACTTCCTCCAAGGACGGTTGGGTTTGTCTTTAATTAACACTTAAGACATAAGCTTCTTGGCTCTGGCAAGGGCTTTCAAATGAGAACCTGCCTTACACAGATCGGTCTTACTGCAATCTACCTCACAGCAGGCCCCATTCATGGCTGCCGCCAGTATCTGGGCTGAAAGCAAGATGCAACGCTCACACAGCCACACACAAAAAAGGCAATTAATGGCCAGAGGTAGCTGCAGTTCCTTTCTGTTCATTAAGTAAAGCTATCTTGGGGATCATTACTGGAGGGGGACTAATTTGGCAGCTGTCAGGATGGGAGGCGTTACAGTGCTGACCGCAGGCCAAGTGGACACCAGGTTCCTCTCCATCAGCTCTTCTTTCTGCCTCCCACTTTCCAAGCCCAGCCACCGCTCAGAGATCTACTCTCTCCTGGTCTGACCCCACTGCTCATCCTTTATTCCTCATAGAATGATGTTTGGATGTACTATTCCTATCAGAATGTCAAGTCTATGATTGCTTGGTTGCCACATTTTCTACTAGAATCTGAATGGAAGTAAAAGAAAGAAAATATCTGGGTCTCCTAACAAAGAGTTTGCAAACTAGTTGTTGGGATGAGCCTTCCACATCAAACATGACTGTCATGAGTAAGATATGATTATGCCCCAAAGGGTGAGAATGTGAAGAAGTTTGAATTCTGGAGTTGACAATAGACTTCCAGAAGAACAAACTTGGTTGTCTTGGTAGAAGTACAGCCAGAATGCTCCTTAGAAGCAAGGAAGTTGAAATTTCATGTCACATCCTTTGGGTGTGTTGTCAGGAGGGTCCTCTCCCTGAAGAAAAACATGATGCTTGAAAAAGTAGAAGAGCAACAGAAAAAGAGAAAGACCTTCAAGGAGATGGATTCACACCATTCCTGCAACAGTGGGTTCAAACTCAGCAAGGATTCTGAAGGTGGCACAGAACCAATAAACATTGTGTTCTGTTATTCAGAGGGTCATCTTTATGAGTCTGAACCAACTCAAAACACTCAGCAACATTAAAATGGGTGACGCTTCATGAAACAGAAATAAAAACAGTAGATTATTGTGTTCAGATTAGACTAAGAACAAGAGCAGTTCCAGAGAGACAAGCTACTGCAGAGATTTTCTTTGTACTTTGTCCCCCTCTTCTATTCACAGGAAAGGTCTTTGATTAAAATATTTTGAAGTATGCAACTCTGGGAGTTACAAAATATGGCATCAATGTGAGACTATTAAGAATGAAGGGCTGGAGTGTAGTCTGTCAATCAGGTCTCAGCTTAATGACCTCACTTGGAGACACTATAGAGATAAATAGCTCACTGGAGGCCAGTCCCACACTATAACTGCTTTGTCTTTCTGCTAGCAAGACACCGGGAGCTTTGCTGATGGTACCAGAGTCTTCGAGCTAAAGGAGCCACATGAAGACCCACACCAGCAATGACATGATTCCACCATCACTTGAGCCACAAGACTTTGCATCCACTTGTATCTGGCATATGGGTTAACATCAGACTTTTGGACTTGATCTGGACTGAGCTGAGGTATTTTCTTCACATGCAATTACTCTTTATATAAAACTCTTTATTGTACACTTGAGTGTCTCTAAAATTTGTTTCTCTAGTCAACCCACACTGACACAGCACCCCAAAACAGACATGCACACTTTAACCATGTCCTTAATTCTTTTACTACTCATTTAATCATTACCAATGGTTTCAAAAGTATCAGCAGAAGGTGGAAGAAATTCTCAGATATTGTAGGCTCTGTCATTCTATTTACCTACCTCACAGTGCTGGTAGACTTAATAAATCTATTGCTTTTCAAGTGTTCAAAGATGTTGACATGATTAATGAATTGCAAACTTTTTAGAGTGTATTATTGAATCCATAGTAATGTTGTTATTTATTTTTCAGTCCATAAGCCTAATGATCTTCTTCTATGTAAGAAATGTTAAAACAGAAAACCCACACTCACTGCCTTCGACTCAATTCTGACTGATAGTTACCCTGTAGGATAGGGTAGAACGGCCCTTGAAGGTTTATGAAGCTATAATTCTTCACAGGAGTAGAAAGTCTCAACTTTCTCTCATGAAACAGTTGGCAATTTCAAACTTCTGACCTTGTGGTTAGCAGCCCAGTGTGTACCCACTACACTGACAGTGATCCACTAAAGGTTGAAGCCGATTAGAGATCTGGCTATGGTGCATTCATTTGTCACTCATCTTCTTAAAGCTGTACTTCCTTAAATACAAAACCATATTCTGGATGATCGGTAGTGTCTCAGTCATACATTATTTGAACATAGAAATGACTAAATCCAGGAGCCATGCTATTTTTCCCTATAAAGAAGGAATCAATTGAGATTAGCTTGAAACTGCCATCTAAATCCATTATGTGTCTGCCATTCACATGGTGAGAGCAAATGCATATTTTACCCGCCTGTTAAGAAAGTTCTGACTCACAATACATCTACAGAATATAGTCAAATGACCCATAGGGTGAGGGTTAGAGTTCAGACTAGGCTAAGACAAGGGCTACGATAAGCATCAGGGCTAAGATTTCATAGGTATAGTCTACAGATGCAGATTGCCAGGTGTTTCTTGAGAAGGATCTGGTGCATTCAAATCTTCACCCTGTCCCTTTGCACTCCAGTGTGTAGCCATTATGTTTATATGGAGGAGGGAGAAATGTATTGTTGTAACCAAGTCTTAAGTCATGTACGAGTGGTTCCTTTAATGTTGTAGCCAATAGTTTGTTTCCTTCATTCCTGTCTTTGTTCATTCATTAACTGTTCATTTACAGAGCACCTCTATTTACTAAGAACTCGTAAGGCAATGATAAGCAAGAGACAATAGTTTCCCCTACCTTCCTGTGTCTTTGACATTTATAGCAGCAAGTAAAAGGCAATTCGAATACCATTTCAAAGTGGTTAAACTGAGCTAAGTTCAAGACATTGTGGAACTGTAAGAAAGAAGAATTTAGCCTAACCTGAGAAGTAGATGAGTCTTTCAGGATGAGTGGGTCTCATTTATTACAGTTTATTTTCTAGAATGGCCTCGGGGGTCATTGAGAAAGCACTTCATTTGGGCTTTTCATTAAAAAGGAAAATAAATATTCTATATATTTTTCACTTTCTGCTCTTGCCACCATCAAAGCAGGCCTATGGCTTTCTTACGTATCTTCTGAAGGAGCCCTGCTGGCACATAGGGTTAAGCACTTGACTACCAACCAAAGGTTTGGAGAACGATCAGGTGATTGATCTACTTCGATAAAGATTATAGTCTAGAAAACCCCGTGAGACATTTCTCTATCACTGGGGTCGCTATAGCCCAAAGATCAACATGACAACACACAACTGCAGCAAGCATGTCTTTGGGGATCTTGGGTACTTTGGACATACTGACCTAGTGTTCTACCTTCAGCATCCACGGTGGACACCTGCCACCTGGACACTCTTTTCCCAGAATCTTCTTGTCCACACACTCTTCTGTCCTCACTTTCCACCCAGGTCACCATGCAAGCCACTCATGCAGGTCCTGCCTGAGCAGTGACAAAAATCTCGGAGCGGATTGTTCTGTCATCTTTATCCTTCCCAATTCACTTTCCAACTGGAAGCATCTTCGTCAAAACACATTCAATCTGGTAGTCTTCTGCTTCAATGGCCAGTAGTTATCCAAAACAAATACCCATTTTAGTGTGGTGCGGCACATCCTACCCAGCCTGGTACCAACACTCCGATTCCAG
This sequence comes from Nesogale talazaci, assembly GCA_004026705.1. Classification (NCBI taxonomy): domain Eukaryota; kingdom Metazoa; phylum Chordata; class Mammalia; order Afrosoricida; family Tenrecidae; genus Nesogale; species Nesogale talazaci. The sequence continues at coordinate 13,780 of PVJH01015677.1, read as the reverse complement.
CCTGAGGTCTCCAATACCTCCTTTCATCGGTTCTCTGCTCTGCTTTCTCATTGTGCTATCACTCTCCCTTCCAGCGGGAGCCCTTACAATGCACAATGAATGCTCCCTGATTTAAATTAGGGAAGGTATATGCCAGGTTCCATCCTCTCACTATACTTATTTAATCTGTATGCTGAGAAAACAATACAGGAAACTGGACTGTCACAAGAAGAACTCAGAATCGGGGGTGGAGGGACACGTATCACTAGCATGTGATTTACAAAACGCACAACCTTGCTTTCGGAAAGCGAGGACACTTGATGAACTTGCTGGTGAAAATCAAAGATTATACTCTTCAGCGTAGCTTGCAACTCAAGGGTAAGAAAACCCAAATCTTCCTACCCAAACCAATAGACCACATCATAATAAATGGAGAAAAGAGAGAAATTGTCAAAGATTCGATTTTATTTGGATTCACAATCAAAGCTCAGGGAAGTAGGAATCAAGAGATCAAAGGATATACTGCATTGGGTAAATATGCTGCCCCAAACCTCTTTGAAGTGTTGAAAAGCAAAGATGTTATTCTGAGTACTGAGGTGTGCCCCACTCAAGCCATGGTATTTTCAAACACCTCATGTGCATATCAAAGTTAGACTTTGAATAAGGAAGATAAAAGAAGAATCAGTGCATTTAAATGATGTTGGAGAGGAATACTGAAAGTATCATGGACTGCCAAAAAACAAACAAATCTGTCTTGAAAGAAGTATAGCCAGGATGCTTCTTCCAAGCAAGGAAGTACTTTGAACATGTTATCAAGAGAGACCAGTCCCTGGAAAAGGGCATTATGCTTAGTAATGTAGAGGAACAGGGAAAAAGAATAAGACCCTGAGGAGATGAATGTACCTTGTGGCTGCAATACCAGAACAAGGAAGGTGAGGACTGTGCTGAACTGGGTGGGATTTCCTTCCATTGTGCAGTATTGCATGGTTAGGGTCAACTTGATGATCAAGTTAATCACAATAACCCCTCAAGACTTCTCTGACTCCCCTAGAATCCAAAGATACATGTGTGGGAGCATGTATTGTTTAAATATTTACCTGCTATCATATTTATCATAGGATTTAAATATTTTCATTATGACACTCAACTATATTTCCATCTTTACTAATGGGCTGTGGTCCCTCAAGGATAGAAAATAATGTTCACAGTGTTTCCTGAGTGCATAGACAAGCAAAAGGCTTGTGGGAGTGACCTTAGAGTTATCTATAGAGGATTGTATTTAACAAAACAGCCATTATGTACTTTTAATTTCTTTGTTAGTGCCTTTTATGGTGAGAGTTTTATAATCATCCATTATTTTATTCCTTTTGATACAATCCATGATTAAGAACTTCTAGTATGTCCAGTTTTACACAGAAGAAGATCAACCAAAGTTCTGGCTTCATAAGCAGATTGTCCAACTTAAGTGGAAGGAAAAGTGGCCAAGCTAGACTTTTCTCCTAATACCAGTCTACTACTGAGCTGAAGAAAAGGGAGGGAAAGAAGACAGGTGTGATAAAGTCTGGTCATACTAGGAATGGTGATACATGTACTCTTCTCCTTTTCATTAGATCATCTTACATAATGTATTTGTAAAATAATCTAAATAGAGCTTTAAGGTACATGTGTGCAATCTCTGCAAATGAGTTGATCACAGTTTGCTGTGAGTTCTAAGTAAGGATAAATTATTTGCACCTTGAAATTAAAAAACAAAAGATCAACATGTAGCTATAGTCTGAGTACACACTGGGGAATTCATTACAGGCAAGTAAAGGGTATGATATTCGAAGAGAGAAATGAAGAGAGACTGAGACAAGTTAGAGAAGAGTCGACTAAAGGAGGATGTCTTTAGAGAATTTGAAATCTTTTTGTTGTGAGAGTTGGTTGGATTATTCAGTTTCTCCAGACTTTTGGATCCTTGTTGTGCAATTCATATTCACTCCCGGTCAGCAAATCTTTGCTGACTGACAACCAGGCCTCAGGGGTTGTCTCAGCTGGCCTCCTTGCCTGTTCTGACAGATCACTCCCAACGTCTCTCAGCCTGAAAGCAGGCTCTTATTACACAATTGCCTTTTACACCACCATTTTCTGTTGAGAAGTGAGAGATGTGAGAGTCCATCCTGGAGTTTTAGTCTCTTCCAGAAACGTCTCTGTAGACTTCAAGACAAATGGGGTGCTGGACACAAGTTCCAAATGAAATTCAGGAAATGAGGAATCGAGTCCCCGTGTTACCTATTGAAAGAACAAAAAGACCATCCCCACCCCTATGCCAAACAGACATTGGACCGTGTGAACTGGGAATGGGGTGGGGATGGTCTTTGACCATGAAGACGGGGGTCTAGATGATCAAACAAGACTAAGCACGTCACAGGCCTGTGTAAGCAATAGAAACAGCCCTCCAACACCCACTACTCTTCAATGAAGGTGCTTTGCCATGCAAGATGGGAAAACATCTCCATCTACTTCCAGGACCAGGAAATCACTTGGTAATTTGGGATAAGGGAAAAAGGCATTTGATTCTGACAGAAAAACAAACAGCAGATGACCAACCAACTTCCTAATACTAAGAACTATTAGTTTCTGGGGGAAAGGTAAAGGACAGCAAAGCAGTATTTAGTTAGATTACCTTTGGTGTCAGCTACCATTCTGGCAGCTTGGTGCATGGCGATCACTTGCTTGATAGAGTAGAACCCAGTTCCATAGGGTTACCTTGGCCAGTAGTCTTTTTTTTCCCCAATGCTTTTATTGGGGGCTCTTAAAGTTCTTATAGCATTCAATACACCATTTTATCAAACATATTTGTACACATGTTGCCATATTCATTTCCAAATATTTTCCACTTGAGCCCTTGGATTAAGCTCCTCTTCCCCCCTCCCCCTTTTTAAGAATCATTTTACTGGGGGCTCATACAACTCCCATCACGATCCATACATACATCAGTTGTATGCTGGCCACATTTGCCCACTTGTTGTCATCATCACTCTCAAAATATCCCCCCTCCACTTAGACCGCCCAGTACCAGCTCCTTATACTTCCCTTTCCCCCCTTCCCCTTCCCCTTCCCCTTCCCCATGAACCCTTAATAATTTATAAATTGTTATTACTTTTTCATATTGCACACTGTCTAATGTGTCCCTTCATCCAATTCTCTGTTGTCCATGCCCCAGAGAGGAGGTTATATGTAGATCCCTGAAATTGATTCCCTCTTTCTAGTCCACCATCTCTCTACCCTCCCAGTATCACCACTTCCACCATTAGTCTTCAGGGTTCCGACTCCAGTGTATATCCCCTGGTCTAGCTGGATGTGTCTGGTAGAATTGAGATCATGATCGTGGGTGGTAGGAAGCATTTGAGAACTACAGGGAAGTTGCGTATTTCATTGTTACTACAGTGTACCTTTACTGGCTCATCTCCTCTCTGCAATCCCTCTGTAAGAGGATGTCGCTTCACCTATTCATGATGGGCTTTGGGTCTCCAATCTGTACTCCCCCTCATTTATAATGATATAATTTTGGCCTGTAATCTTTATGGGAGCAGTTTGCCAGGTCTTTCTTCTGCTGATAGGGTAGACTTCTTCCCAATCATTCATCTTTTGGTTAGTACCTGATTACAGGCTCTTTCAGAAGAGTGATCTGAAGGCACATGTGTGTGGCATCATTTGATTTTTGGAATAGGAAGAAGGAAAACACAGGTGATTATTTCTGGTTTAGAAACAGAAATAAAAGAGAAGAAGAAAAGAGACCCCCCTAATAAGAAAGTGTAGTGTGAGTGCTTGATCAACTTCTGTTTGAAAAGAAAAGGAGAGAGAAGGTGGGGGACTCTAGTTTCCTGCTCAGTTACTGCCTGGAGACTTTGGTGTAGGATCTGGTCGTCACACAAACATTCCCTTTGGGAGGACACTTCTCCATGTGGTCAGGAATGGAGTTTGATCTGATCTGAGTTCCTCAAGTGAAGACAGAGACCCTCAAAGCTGCCCAACTCCAAACATAGAAAGAAAGTAACAGGAAGCCCACCTGCTGCGGCCAATTCCATCCTCTTCTCCTGGCACCTTGCTGAGTTCAGGGACAGCATTTTAACAACATTGTCTTTATTTTCTCCAAAGAGCAGTTGGGGTATGGGGGGCGGTGGCATTTGCAAGAGGTTAAAAAGGAAAAGAAAATTGTTACCCTGCTGTGAATTTGTTCATGTGCCTGTTTTATGTTTCCAAATAACAGCCTGTGGCTTTATTCAATATAATTGGGAGCTGTATTTATAAGAGGTTGAAAGAGAGAGGTTTCTTAATTTAAAAAGTATTTGAGGACCCCAGGAGGTGGGTAGCAATTTTTGGTGCCAACTCCACTGCCCCAGCCCTTGAGATCACTTCATTACATCTAAACTGTTTTACCAAGGCACAACATGTATGTTTGATGTATATGAGTGACATTCAAGGATAAATGAAAGAGCAGAAGAATTTGGTTTGATCAGCTCTTCATGCTACATGAGCTCTCAGAGACCACCCAGGACTTGTGGGCTGGGATTTGCCAGGGAACGTTGGACGCCATTTGTTTATTAAGATAGATCATCCCTTGTGGACTACTCGGTAGCACGAAGCACAACATTGGCACCTTAGAGATAGTCAATGCACGTCCCTCTAACTGAGACTGATCAAGTAACACTCATATGAGAGTGGCTTTGTCTCTTAAACCAAGTTTGGCTGCTATTTCATACCTAGCCCAGGTGAGGCTGAAGGTGTCTGGCTACTAACTACAAGGTCAATAGTTCAAGCCTACCTGCAGCTCCAATAAAGAGGAGACTCTCTTCTCCTATAAAAATGTACAGCCCTGAACCCCACAGGGGCAGTTCTGTTCTAATCCGTAGTCTCACTATCAGTTAGTATCAACGTAATGACCCATGAGTTGGATCTTGGTGGCTCTGTGGCATAAATATTGGCAACTGAGTGCAAGATCAGTGGTTCTAATTCACCAGTTCTCTGAGGGAAAAAGATGAAATTGTCTGCTCCCATAAAGTGCTGCAGTTTAGGGAACTATATTTGTTGGCTCTGAGCACAATGTCACTCTGGAGCAGAAGAAGAGAGTTGGAACAGAGACACAACCTGAGATAGAATATCTTCTCCTTGCTTGCAACTGGCCTTGGAAAGTGATCTAAACTTCTGTTTCCATGTTGGTGAAAAAGACATCATTACAGGGCTAATCCCAGAGAGATGTTGTGAGGATGAGATGAGACAACCCACAGAAAACTGCTGGAAGAGATTCTATCCCAGAGCAAGTGCACAGTAAATATTGGCCAGTACTTTGCTGCTGTTATTGTTAGGGGCCATTGAGTCACTTCCAACCCACAGTGACCTGATGTGCAACAGAATGCAACACTGCATGATTCTGCACTGTTCTCACAATTATTCCTATGTTCAAAAGCCCATTGTTGCAGCCACTGTATCAGTCCATCTCCTTGAGGGTCTTTCTCCTGTTCATGGCCTCTTTTACCATACCACACATGTTGTCCTTCTCCAGAGACTTGTCTCACTTGATGACATGTCCACAATATGTGAGATGGAGTCTTGCCATCTTTGCCTCTAAGGACCACTCTGGCTGTGCTTCTTCCAAGACAGATTGGTTTGTCCGTAGAACAGTTCATGAAACTTTCAATATTCTTCTCCAGCACTGCAAATGCCAATTTTACTCTTGGGTAAAGGCTTTGCTGATAAATTTCAGCAGCCCTGGTGGTACAGTGGTTAAGTAAGTGGCACAGCGGCAATCAGAGATGTTTAGTGTTCAGATCCACCAGCTGCCCCAGAGGAGTAAATGTGACAGTCTCCTTCCATAATGGTTTACAGCCTTAGAGACACTAAGGGGAACAGTTCTGTCTTATCTTCTAGGATATGAGTCAGAATAGAATTAAAAAACAGATTTGGTGTTTGTTTATGGATGTAAAACCAAACCAAATTCCAAACTCACTGATTACAACTCATAGCAACACTAGAAGACAGAATAGAATTGCCCCGATAGGTTTCCAAGACCAGAACTCATTATGGTAGTAGGAGGCCTCATCTATTTCCCAGACAGCAGCTGGTGATTTCAAACTGCCGGACTTGGGGTTATCAGCCACATTTTGACTGAGCACTTGTTATGGGGCAGGCATGGCTCTGTGGACAAGTAGTGTAGAAGTCAGGTAGGTGGTCAATAATGTCTTCAGGAGGGAATTGCCCCAGGGAGGTCTAAGGTAGCGTGGTTGGACCTGGAGGTTGGGATGAGGAAACTATTTTAGACCCAGTGTGAAGGTAGGCATCAGTGAAGACCTCGCTGAGGTGTGGCACTTGAGCTGAGAAAAGGACAGGCTGATGCTGCCTGGAGATCCAGGAGCTGAGCCTTCTTCGGAACACTGCTGTTTTTGCTGACTGTCAAGTCAGCTAGGATTCGTGACAACATGAGACCAAAGGAAACATTGCGTGATTCTGGCTGTCTTCATTATCTTTGATGAACTAAAGTCCACCACGTGCGACTTCCAGTCTGGAGGATTCATATTTCCAGCACTATATTCAATTGTGATCCATAGTATTTCCATTGGTTAATTTTCAGAAGTAGGTTGCATTATTCTTAGTCTTCAATAGTTCAGAAGGTCTACTAAATCCTGCCCACCGTGGGTGACTCTGCTCATATGTAAAACACTGGTAATACGATTTCCATCATCATAGCAACATGGAAGCCACCACAGTGCTGCAAACCATCAGACAGGTGGTGTCTTCCACTGATAGGAAACATATTTGGATTTTTCAAGGAGTGGAAAGATGGTGGTGTTGTATTTACTTGTTGCGCTGCGAAGGTCAGTAATTTGAAGTCACCAGTTGCTCCATGGGAGAAAGATGTGACTTTCTACTCCTTGGGCAGTTGACTCTCTACTCCTTGAACAGTTAGAGTCGTGGAAACCCTTCGGTTTGGTTGAGAGAAATGACATGGTGAATGCAGAATTTCTCAATCTTGGCACAATTAGCATTTGGTACTGGATAAGTCTTTGCTGTGGGAGGTTGTCGGGTGTCTGGTAGGCTATTCAGAAGCATTAGCTTGCCTTTACCTAATAGGAGTTAATAGCATAGCACCTCTAGTCTGTGATAATCCCAACTGCCTCCAGATACTGCCAACTGTTCCCTGGAGGTCAAAATCCCACCAGCTCTCAATGAGAACCCTCGCATGCTCCAAATTCATGCCCATAGAGTTGATTCCAACTCAGGTGACAGGACAGAGTGGAACTGCCCCTCTGACTTTCCAAGACAGTAGTTCTTTATGGGAGTAGAAAGTCACTTTTTTTCTCTCCCATAGAGAAGCTGGCAGTTGTGAATTGCTGACCTTGCTTTTAACAGCCCAACATGTAACCAACCCACTCTATCACCAGGGCCCTTCCTAGTGAGAACCACTGGGCTAATATGGAGTCTAGCAGTTTTATAGAGAATAATAATTCTTTCGACATGGCACTTTTGGCAAAGCTTTGTTAGCTAAACATTTGAACTCATCATTCAGTTCCCATGGCCCAACAAACATCTTTTTTGGGTATGTAGGCAACAAAGCTCCAATTTTCTAGACTTTTCTAGATCTTTTTTTTAACCTTATAAATCAGTTTCCATCCCTCTTCAAAATCTATAGGCCTTTCTTTTTATTGCCCTCCTTAGAATATGAAGCATGATTAGGTAGCTTTTAGGGGACCATATGTAATACTGAATTCTAGTAAGAAGATAATCAGGGTTTGGAATGAAAGTAAATCACAGTTTTTTTTTTACACTCACAAAAGTTAACACTTGATATATTTTATTTGATTATCACTGTACTTGTTGTGCCTGAAAATAGCTGTGTCTTCTATACCACCAAGGACCGAAGGTTTGCAAGACAATTGGACTTAGAATGTTCATGTACAATTCAGCAGCCATAAGAGGGGTTAGAGTGGTGGGAGCTAGTTAGCACTATAGTATATAAGCATATTAACCATACCACTTGCACGCTGTTATGTGTGTCAGATGAGAACGCTGTTTCATAGGGTTTTCAGTGGCTAATTTTTCATAAGTAGATTGCTTGCTCTTTCATTTGCACTACCTCTGGATGGACTCGAACCACAAATCTTTTGGTTAGTAGTCAGCTGTGTGACTTATTTGCACCATCCAGCAGCTCTATATTAACAATATCCTTCCTGAAATACTTGCCATTCTGGTTCAATGTTAGTGACTGGTTTCTTCTTTAAAATATGTGTGGTTTACACTTCCTGAGGCCAGATGATTGGGAGGCATTTTTATTTGTGGCAAAAGCAATCATCCAATGAAATGTCTTTGATGTGCCATTCTATGACAATAGCCCTCTGAATGGGCATAACCTTGGTCAAGTTCACCTCTAAATTGATTCCTGTGTTTTGAGATACCCTTCATCGTCAAGTCATCTTTTCTTCCTTGGACACAGCACCCATCCACCACGACTTGCTTTCTTAGAATATTTATATTCTATGGAGCAAATGGCATAAGAATGATGAGACTTGTATTGTCTAAAAGTAGGAGTGCAGAAACAATGACCCCAGAAGCTTGTCTATAGGAATCTACTTAGGGGATATGATCAGTCTCTTGGTTTCTTTCCTGAGTTGTAGGATTCTGAAATGTCTTTCTCCATGCACTTTTCTTAGATTAGAATTACTGGTTGTCCTATGGAAAGATTATAGATGCTAGAGCATTCGAGCATACAAAGTATGATAGAACTAAACCAAAAGCCCAGAGACTTTCGTCTTTAAGGCATCATTAGAGACATAACTATATCCCTGTCAGAATCTCTCCAGGACTCTTTAAGGCAGTGGTTTTCAACCTTACTAATGCCATGGCCCTTTAATACAGTTCCTCATGTTGTGGTGACACATCCCCCCCACACACACACACACATCAGAAAATTATTTTCATTGCTAATTCATAACTATAATTTTGCTACTGTTATGAATTGGGCAACCCTTGTGAAAGGGTCATTTGATCCCCAAAGGGGTCACGACCCACAGAGTGAGAACTGCTGCTCTAAGGTCTCAGATGCAACAACTTATACTGGGTCCCTTGGAAGTCCTTCAATAGATCATTTCTGCTTGGCACACAGACTGGGTATTTGAAAAATTTTGTACCCTTCATCTTTCAACCCATATGCTTCAGAAAAATAACTAAAAATAACCCTTCACCAACAATGTGTCTTGGCTTCAGGAATCGATTTCTTCAGACACAAGTTTCCAGGGAAGACGAATAATTGAGCCCAAGAATAGACTACCAGGGGACACTCTCCATTCCTGGAGAACAGAAATAAAAGAATATGCAACCATCTGCTGGGTGGACGAGACACAGCCCTGTCTGGGCTGGTGGTCTCCTGGGCTCCCTTTCAGCTGTAGGCATCTAGGATTAGATTTTGGGGGTGGAGGAGAAATAAATGCCATAGATCTTTTTTAGTACTGTGGGTCAGATCCATGCCTTGAATTCAAAAGTATTTATTGGTTATATCAAATTACAAAGTTGGCACAGGCTTGCTGCATAAAGTACACAGTAAAATAGGACATGCCCCACAGCCCCTCCTCTCTACCAACACCAATTCTGCCCCTCGGATGTAAAGGTTATCATTGTGGAGCATATCTTTCTAGCTTTTTTCCCTAGTCATGTATGAATACAATTTATTAATATAAATGGTAAAAATAAATATGTAAATGTAGATGAGTACGTATTTTTACATTGTGTAAGTAGATATGTCTGATCATAGTCATGAGAGTTCATCAAAACTTCCTTCTAGGGAGCCACCTCTGTTCTACCTTATAGGTCCCTGACTTTACCCTCCTTCCTTGTTGTTAGGTGTCATTCAGTCAGTTTCCACCCTCAGCGACCCCACACCCCACCGAAGGAAGCACTTCCCAGTGCTGGGCCATCCTCACAGTTGTTCCCATGCGTGCACCCATTACTGCAGATACTGGGTCAATCCCTCTCCTCGTGGGCTCCCTCCATTTTCTGTATTCCCCAAATTTAAGGGCTTCTGAAAAGATGATGAGTCTAATGAAGGAATGTGTGGAAGAAGAAGATGCAGAGATACCAGAACCAGAACTTTCTTTGACCGGCATACTATCTACCTGTGTATGTGTGTTCTTTCTGTGGGTTATATCCACAGTCAAATCATGATGTCTCCATCTTGGTTCAAAATACATCTTTTCTCAAAGAAGCTCAAGAAACTCTTCTAAAGATACTCTGTTGTGGAATGCCCCCTGCAAATTTTGCATGCCATCTAGCCATTTCCCAAGCATAGTACTTGGCTGGACCGTGGGCGAGGTGTACGAGTCTGTCCAATAAAGCTGAAATAGATATGTCAGTTCAGGCAAGGGCCAGATGGACAGTGCAGAGGAGAGGGTCATGGGGAAGCTGTGAACTGATTCAGTGACAGTCAGGTGCAGAAATAGGAAATTAGGTCAAAGAAATTAGAACTCTGAACTTAACTCATTATTCCCTTGACTTTCCTCTTGTTGCCCCCCATCTATTGTCTTTTGGTTCAAACATCCTCTTTTTATGGTTAGTTCATCTCATTTGGATTTATCTCAGATCCCACCTACACTGTGCCTTCCTAAATCTCTGAATTAAACTGTAAAATACAGCAATATACGTTTGTATCCCCACATCCCCAGTATCAAGTATAGCTTAGTGTGTACAGAGTGCGCCACATAGATGAAGGAGTCGTCGTAGTGCTACGTGCTGGGCCATCAGGCCCTACCCATCATCTCCTCCCTGGGAGAAAGATGAGACTGACTGTTTCAAGGAAGATTTATATTCTTTTTTTTTTTTTTGGGGGGGGGGGGCGCGGAAATCACTGCCCTCTGGTGGTCGTGGAAGCTACCCTGCTTTGCTGCTCCTGGATTTGAACCACCAAGCCAGTGGGCCGCAAGCCCACACTCAACCACTACGCCACCGGGACTCAGCCCCTGGAAGATTTATATTCTCAGAAATCCTACGTAGGAGCATTATGCATCTGAATCAACTTGATGGTAGTGGTTTGGGTTTTTTGCTTTTTCTATATATTTCAAACAAATGAATGACCGATGATATATTATGGAAACATCTGTAAAACAAGGGTAATCCACAAACCGTAAAAGCCTCTGATATATTCCACCCATTTTGACTACTTTTTAATAATGTCACAAAGACAAGCATGCCAAATCATTCTCTAACAAACTTGGTTTGGTAGAAGCAGATTCTAGAGAAGAAATATAGAGACGGTTATGTGAAATCATGTAGCCATCAAAAACAATATCTACCAGACTATTCTTTTTCTTCTCTTTTATTCCCTCTAGCCACTGTCATAGATAATCTAATCTCCATGATTCCAAGGGGATGGGTAACCTTTTTGCCTGAAGAGGTCACTCTTCAGAATGATGACTATGCATCCGCATGAGGGTGCAAGAGGTTTTCACAAGAGCCAATGGTCTATCATTGGAGGCACGAAGAGAAACAGCACTACCTTAATGCCTGTGGGTTGACCTGGTGCTGTTACTTGCTTTTAACTCGATTGAGGGCAGCTTCACGTACAGCATGCTGAAGCCTTGCCTGCTTCTGGACAGCTGAAGAGCGCTCTGTGGCACCTGCTGTGACCATCTTTCTCACAGTGCCCATCGTGAGTGCCCATGTGTCCATCCTTCTCACTGAGAATTTTTCTCCCCTATTGCTTGCTCTCTATTTTCCCAAGGCTAATGTTTTCCGGTGGTCCGTCCCTCCCAAGGATAGACCTTAATAAGCTAGGCAACTGCTCAGACAATATTCTGTGGTCCACAAGGCTTTCATTGGCTGATGTATGGAAGTAGCTATGCAAAACTTTTTGCCTAGTCTGTCTTACTGTGGAATCTGTCCATCCTCAGTGAGCCTGTTGAAATTTGAAATGCCATTGGCATAGTTTCCTGCATCATAGAACAAGATCAATATGTTAGTCTGGGTAGACTAGAGAAACAAATTAATAAACACTCAAATGTATATGAGAGAATTTTATATACAAGAGCAACTGTACATTAAGAAAATATCCCAGCCCAGTCCCGTTCAAGCTCATAAGCCTGATATTAGTCCATATGTCTGATATAAATCCATAAGTCCTCTTCAGACTCATGAAGCACTTGCAATGACACCAGGACAATCACAGGCCAGTGGGTGCAGAGTCTTGTGTATCCATGGTGATAGAAGCATCTCACGCTGACAGGGGCCTCTCTGTGGCTTCTCAAGCATCTCAGCACTGGCAGAAGACTCTTTGTGGCTTTTCCAGCTTCAGAGTTCTTGATCCATCAGAGTAAGCCCATGTGGTTTCTCCTTCAGGATGTCTCTCAGGGAGTTTCTTTAAAAAATAACTGAATTCCAATGAATAGGGCCCTAACATTTGCATTTCCTATTTCCCATAAATGATGCTCTAAGAATCCATTTCATTTTCATACTACTTCCCAGAGTCTCTATGTATACAAGCACACTGATCACAATGCATTTCTTTTTCTGATTATTTGAATTGCTTCGCTTTGGGTTTCTCCCTCGGCTTTATTTAATTATGAACTAGCGCTTTCCTCTGTTCTCAAGTTGCATTCCTTCTCAGTGTTACCAGCCCACTGCCAGATTGTGAAGACAAAACAAAAAGAGGAGGGGGGATAGGAATGAACCTTTACTGGTGAAACAAACCGACTGAGGAGATAATACAAGTAAAGGAATCTTTCCCCAACTTGGAAAGTCTACTTCAGCACAGGAATTGCCCCGAGACTCTCCCAGCTCTCTTGTCCATTAAGCCCTGAAAATATGTCAAATGTCCTTGTAACTTCTTATCTGGGTGTGCTCTCTGTTGCACCTGCCATTTGAAGAGGACTGGGCCAGTGACAAGCCTGAGAGTGTGTGGTTTTTGAGAGAACCCCCCCCTTTCTCAAGAGACACCCCCTCTTTCTTACATCTGCTCCCCTCCTATGCACACAGCCCTGCCACTGGAGGGTAGATGAAGCCACTTCATTCTGAATGGTTATTAAGAGTGGGATCCTGATTGCTTCAGCCCCAATGTTCCCTTATGATACACTGCAGAATGGAAACCCCCTGCATCTTTACAGAGAAACAAACAGCACAGGGTCCATTTTCCTTTATAGCAGATATTCACTAATGTGCACTCAGTACTGAACAATCTCTTTCTCTTCTCCCTTCCCCTCCCCTCCTTGCCTCTTCTCTCCTCTCCTTTCTTACCCCTCTCTCACAATCTCTTTTAAAAATCACTGTAAAATGGGAACATGAGCTCGAGAAAGGCAAATTTTTTTATGGGAAGGCTAATAGCTTGCATTTTATGTTCTTTCCAGCTCGAGAAATTGATGGTAACTGTTGATTAATTTTTAGCAGCATGCTCATTAACATCAAGATTTTAATTGTTATTTCCGGTTGCCGGGGTGGGGGGTGGGGGGCAGGAGCTGAGATCAGCACAATTGCTCCTCTGTATCTCACAGTCTAGGAATCAAGAGATGCCTTGTTCTCATTACTCTTCCTTAGGGAATTCCTGCTCCCTTGTTTCTTTCACCACGTTGCCTTGCTTTTTGAGGTGCTTGTCATTCTTTCCAAACAATGGGAAGAGCAGTTGTTTTACAATTAAGGAGTTCTACATATATGTCCATCAGGACCCAGTCAGGAGACAGAAGTCACACCAGGTATTTCAACAGAGAGAGTTTAATTTAAAGAATTATTGATTCTTTACTTCCTAAATGCAAGAACACTTTGTTCTATTAAATTGGCATTCCATGAT
>PVJH01015676.1:0-52692 GCA_004026705.1 Nesogale talazaci | reverse complement strand
TGATGCAATTTAATTGAGAGCTAAGAGGGAAAGATAGAGATTATTTAGTTCTTTTGGGCTTCTAATCCTAAAGAGTACCTTAATTTAACCACAGATGAAAATAAGGTTTATTGGCTTCAATTATCAACCTTATGTTTTGTTTATATAAAGGAGAATAATTGTTTTGTTTTTTTTAGCAGAGAAAAACCATTTAACAATGAATTTATTCATATAAAGAATGATATCAATCATTTGATTCAAAATGCTGATATACTTGATGGCAATCTGACCTAATGGTAATGATAAAGGTAGATATTGGTAACTAAATTGTTTTATGAACAAACAGGTTTTCTTATGAAACCTCATAGTATGCTAGCAATTAGCTGACATTGCTACACTTTTGTCAAAGTATGAACTATACTCAGAAGATAGCAGAGATTGCTTTTGTCTCATCTAGTGTACTGGTACCACTTTGGATAATTCAAGATATCAGCCTACACTTTTGGGTCTTCCAAAGAGTAGGAGGGAAAGCTTTCAAAGATTCATAGAATAATATCATGGGTCCTCAAACTTTTTAAATAGGGAGCCAGTTCACTATCCCGCAAACTGTTGGAGGGCTATACTAATAGTTATAAAACAAGCTATGAACAAATTCACTGTGGGCCCAGGATGACTCAACTGTCAAGCAGGACAGCAGCAGTGATCAAACCACCTGACAGACTGGATAAATGTCCTCAGTGGGCCGCATGTGGCCCGCAGCCCATAGTTTGAGGATCCCTGGATATACTATATGACACAGGAAGAGTCTTGATAATGTGTTGATGACACCTGCAAGTCCAGTAGTTAGAAAACATCAGGCTCCGTATGGGAGAAAGAGGGTGTTTCCTACTCCCATAGAGATTTACTGTCTCAAAAATTCACTAGGTCAGTTGTAGCCTGTCCTATGGGGTCACTGTGAGTTGTAATGGACTGGACAGGAGTGAGTTTGAGTTTTCGATCTGACACAGGGACTGGCAAAGAGGATGTATTCATTGTACATAACTTGGATGAATGCATGTATACAAGAATCTATCATTTGAAAATTGGATCTATAATCCATCACCGTAGTCCTTGTGACTAAAAATAATAATCATAAAATCATGGGATTATAGCTAGAAGGATTATATTAACCGATGAACACCTCTATCAAAGCCATTCTTCAGTTTATTAAGCCTATTTTTGAAGCAGGGAGAGAACTCTCAGATACATCAAGCCTTAAGAGATCCCTTCCTGCTGGAAGTGATAGAAACTGAGAACAAGGGCACCAGAGACCAGGCTATTCTGAGAGCAGAGGGCATGGCAAGGAAAACATGTGACACAACGAGGAGCAGCACTGACAGGATGAAACTTATCAGAGAGACTGAGGAGCTCAGAGCAGGGAAAAAGACTTGACTGCTGGCTGAGGAAGGGTGTTGCTTTGGCCAAATGACTGCATCCTTCTATTTATCGATCCTGACTTGGGAACAGGTCGATTTCCCTAATAAACCCTCATGAGTGTCAGTATTGTCTGTGAGTTCAGTTTAGGTCTTGAAACAGATTATAGAACTCACCAGAAAAGTCAAGTGGTATGAGAGGAAAGATTAAGTTGAAGTAGGCAAAAAAAAAAAAAAGAAGAAGACAGAGGGTGGAGGCATGTCTGACCTCTGTCATGTCACAATCAGCTAGGGTTAGTGTGCAATTGCAGTCTTGTAATCCGTGTGTATCCATAAGGTAGATATGCTCTCCAAGCTGTTTTTTTCTTTTAGTTTATGTATATTCCCATTCACCTTCTTATCCTTGCTCAGTTTGCCTGTTTATCTCTGTATCCACTCGTAGTTTATTATTATTCTTCCACAATTATTGCAGAATTGGGTATATAATGTATTTACTTTGTTGTCTTTAATTCTTTTGTTCCTCCAATATTTTCCTTTGTTTTGATCAGTTTTTGCTTACCTCCCTTTATTGCATATTCCTTTTCCCTTAGAAGCATCTTTTAACTTGACATTTGTTTTCCAGTGATTCTTCTTCCACTGTAAAAAAAAAAATTTAAGTGAAAAAGTTTATGTCAGAGATTACATGAGTATCACATTGAAATTAATCTTTGAGGTTTATTTTTGAAATACATACAAGAAAATTGTTTTTAACCACCAATGTGGGGGAGGTTAGTAAAGATAATGAAAGTAGTATTTACAAAATAGCATTGATTATAAATTGAAATTCCCAGTGCCATAAAGTTGATGCTGACTCATAACATGATGGCATTGCCCCTAAAAATGGGAGTAGAAAACCAGCCTTTCTCTTGTGCTGGCTGTTGATTTCAAACTGCTGTCTTGCAGTTAGCAGCCCGACCTATAACCACTGTGCCACGAGGGCTCCTCCTAGTCACGACCTTTGAGCATTTATGCTATCTTCAATGGGGGAGCTCTGCTGCATGATGTTTAGACTTGTGCTGCTAACTGCAAGGCCAGCAGTTCAAAACTACCAGCCACTCTGTGAGAGAAAGATGAGGCTTTCTTCTCCTGGAAGAGCTCCAGTCTTGGAACTTCCGAGTGACATGCCCACTCTGTCCTGCCGAGTTGTTAGGGGTCTGCATACACGCACTGGCAGTGATTTTGGGTTTGGGTTTTCATGCTGAATGGGTTGAGAATTGAATACCATAAAAGCCTGAGGCAGGAGAAAAGTCAAGTAAAATTAAGTAGGTACCCTTAAAGTGGCTATTGTTATTTTTCTTCTTTTTCATGTAAAGATCATTTCATTGGGGGATCTTACAGCTCTTAATGGCAATCCATACATTGATTGCATCAAGCATGTTTCTACGTAAGTTGCCATCATTTACTTTCTCGATATTTACTCACCATTGAGTCCTTGGCCTCAGCTCCTATTGTTTCCCTTCTCCCCAGTGCACCCTCATGATCGCTTGGTAAATTATGAATTACTATTATTTTCACATCTTACACTGACCATTGTCTCTCTCTCCATGGGTTCTGTTGTTTGTCCCTTTGAAGTAGTGGTGTGTGTGATTTCCACTAATAGGAAGAGCCAGGTGGCAGGAGGCAGTGGTAGGGAGCGAGGGTGTCTAGTCAGTTGGACCCCAATATTTCTACACATTGAAACTCCTTAGTTCAGGAGATAGCTGTGATATGGAAGGCGGAGCAGAGGAATGGTGGAGGACCTATAAGTGTAAGACAGAACAGTGGACATCTCAGTGGGCAGAAAGTAAATTTGAGGGCTTCAAGTCACCGGACCGACTTATGGACTAAGGTGTCATCAAGCACTTAATTGGTGCAGCTAAAGCCAAAAAACTTTGAGCAGAGTATTATGACAGTGTCACAGGGTCCTCTGGATATTTATTGACAGCCCTAAAAAGAGTTTTGTAGCATTACACGACCAGAACTGAGGTCAACAAGCCATGTGGCTGAGAGACCAAAGACAACAGAAAGATCTGCCTCTGGACACAGGGCAGACAAGGTGGGCCTGTCCAAATTATTGTACTCTGAACATTTGCAACCTGTTTGCTTCTTTAATAACCTCCAAAATTGTGAGTGATTTCTGAATTGTGCATAACCATCACAATGAATTATTGAAACCTGTTGAAAAGCAAAAGGCTGTGGGAGAGACAGTTGGTGTCAGAGTTGATATGGTTGGAGAGTGGCAGTAGGTGTGACCTCAGCCTCATGGAAATACTCCCTGCACAATCCTAACAGTGTTGGTTTTATTTCCTCTTTGTGCAGTCTCCAGAGCTCACAGACCTGTTCTATTCTGTCCCACAGAGTCACTCTGCATCTTCATTGACTGCATGGCAATGGGCTTGGCTTGGAGGTTGGGTAATTAAAGAGGTTAGATGCCAACCCTATGTCATTTCACCCCAATACAGCCCCAATACAACTTCAAAGCAATACCTCAAATGTTATGGTTATTATTTTTACTGTACAGAGATCTGAACCAAAGCAGGCTTTTCTCAGATAAGAGACAGCAAGAGAAAAATCCTTAGTTGATTTAAACAATGCCTCATAGAAGAATAAAAGTGCATGGCTTCCTCACCCATTTCACCTTACTCTGATTATTAAATTCTCTTAAGCCCATAAAAATAAAATTCAAAAGCTATAACATTATCCAGAGGCAATCTTTCTTGTTTATTAACTATACAACTATACATGTTTACAAGAATGCCCATTTTCATTTTTTCTTCTATATACAGTTTGAAGTATATTTTAGTTGAATTTATATTCTGCCTTTTTATGGTTGCATTGTTAGCATTTACCATCACATACTGTGATTTAATGAGGAAGATTAGGAAGGTTAGGAGAACTAGTATTCTTATAATATAAATACGAAAGTTAAGGTACATACATTTAAATTTCCATACATTGTGAAAGCCTGAAAACCAAGTATTCTGGCTACTAACTTTAATTCATTTCCATTAGGCTATACAGCTTAATGTAATAACTTCTCTGCTTCCCCCTGTCTCAAATCTTTCAACTCAAAATAATATCACTGATCTTAATAATTTTTGAATTGGTGAATTTCCTAATGAAAATTCTACTTGAGTATTAAATTGCAATTGCTTTGGTTTTATCAGAAATACAGAGACAAAACAAGTAATACATGAATAGTATTCTAGAATGCATTGCATTTAAATTTTAATCATTTTTTATTGTGATAAGTTCATAGTTTTAACCAACTGTGCTTGTGTCTGACTGAGAATTTAAATAGCCATTGATTCTTACAATGCTTTCTCAATCAATTTAGAATTAGGTATAATCATTGAAGTGAGTTGGACCACTAATGGCTGGGTCAGCAGTTCAATCTCACTAGTCTTTCTGAGGTAGAAAGACCAGATTCTTTATTATAGTCAAGTGGTTCTATTCTGTATAATAGAATCCCTATGAGTCAGAATTGACTTCATGGCTGTGGGCTATAAAATTAATGAATGTAAGTAAGTCTCAAATAAAAACACTAACATAATTGTGCCATATTTAAAATGAAGCTTGCTTAATACCCCAAATGGCAAGGAATCAACCTCAAATGCTTTAAAAAGCTTACAGTTTTCAGAAGGGAATTATTTTGTAACATATAGTTTGAAGTCATTGGGAAGTGTTAATGCCATTTTCTCCCAAAGATGTTTGCCCATCCACTCTTAAGGAGTGATGTGGTAATAAGATCATTACTTGCCATTCCTAAGACTAGGGGAATCTCTAGAAACTGAAATTCATTCCCTCTTTAAATAGGGGAGGGCCCTGGGGATCATAGTGGGTAAAGGGCTCAGTTGCTAACTGAAACACTGGTGGATGGAGCCCATTTTTCTCTGTGGAAGGACAATGTGGCAGTCTGCTTTCATGACAATTTATGGTCATGTAAATCCTATGAGAGTAATTCTACTTTGTCCTGAGAGAGTGTCTATGATCCAAAATTGACTCAATGAGTTGTATTTTGTTTACAGAGGAAAGCAATGAGGAAACTGCAATTGAGTCAATGAGTTTATATGAAATATTACTTAACTCTTCAGGAACACAATATAAATAGTATATCTAAATATAAATGGATTCCAGAAACCAGATTCACTGCTATCCAATCAGTGCCACCTTGCACAGGCCCTATGGGATACGGTGACTGCTCTGTGCATTTCTGAGACTGTAACTCTTTACTGGAGGAGAAAGTGCTCTCTTTCTTCCTTGAAGCTGCTTGTGGTTTCAATCTGCTGAATTGGTAGCCAGCCATCCAATTGATAGCTACTACCCCACCAGGACTCCTCAGCTGATTCCCAAAGACATTTCATATAATTGCTTTCTTTGCTTTAATAACTCTTTTGGCTAATTTTTCCACAAATCACTACCTCTAGATAGATTGCCAATACTTTGGCACTATGAATTATATGATTTAAATTGTACTTGCTTAGAAATATCCTGCCAACTCAAACAAGAGCAATTAGTATGACCAGTAGGTAACTCCACAAGAAAACCAGTTTAATTGATCTGGAAGAAGGCCCAAAGCAACATTACATTGACCTGATGATGGTAACTTTTCTAGTCTGAGCAATTATGTGTAACAATCATACCTAGATTATTTTAATATAGTTTGTTCCAGAAGGTTATGGTGACTGTTTATTCATATTCTAATAATTATTCAGATTATCAGGTTGTTCTGATAGGTTTTCTCCAAGACTCCTTGGGTTAGTTTTTCCACAAATCATTACCAAAAATCATATATGCTGAATGGTATTTTGAAATTTCTGTTACATTTTATTTCCACTTGATGGAATATTATTTAAGTAAAAGCTGTTATTAATATAACAATTGTTGGGCTTATTATGAAGAAGATTTAAAGAAATTTGAAACTACCTTGGTAAGAAAAAAGACAGCAGAATTGCTTAAAGGAATCAAAAGAAGCAAACAAACAAGCAAACCACAATATACCTGCTCACTGTTCGAGGCTAGCAATGGCTATGAAAATTTAATTTGCAGACGTTTCCTAATTCACCGTACAAACATTATCCTGCTCCTTAGGTATTCTTTTTGTTCATCAAGCTATAAGGATATTTCAGAGGAACACAATTCGAGCCCATCAAGGAGGCCAACCCTACCATTTTCCTGAGATATATATCAAAGAGCCCAGGATTGTTTGAGAAAGGGTCAGAGAGATGGGAATAAGGCCTTCACAAGTGTATGCAAGATATGCCAGGAAATAATAACTTCACATTTTTATAGTTTTGCCTAATAAAGGAATTCTCTAATTTTGTAGCAATAATTTTAGAGTCACCACCATATATGCTGAATGGTACTTTCCAACTGTAGTGTTTCATTATATTTCCATTTGATGATGTAGTGAAAAGTGGTAAAAGTGAAAAATGTTCTGTTTTGTTTTGTTTTACAAAATAATTGCTTTAGTAATTCCTTTTCTCTTGCTGACTTCTCCTCTGTCTGGTTTCATCCTTTTTCTTTTGCCTATTACCTGACTTTCTATTAAGTATATCAAGTGGCCCACATTTGTGGATAACTCTTAAAACTTGAAACAAGATATTTTCATGAAGCAGGACAGCATTCAAAAAATATAATTACAAGTATATACCTTTAGATTTTATGTAAGTATATATCAATCCTCTATAATGTAAGTGTTTGGCACATTCCAGGAAAGGGTGGACTGACTTTGAACCACATTACCATCTGTGCTTGTTCATATCAATAGTCAAAATACAATTTGAACAATTTTTTTTCTAAATTAAAAAATAGGAAAGAGGTTTCTTGAAGACAGTAATCCTCACAAAATAGTGTATACTAAGAAGCAGTAAAGAACCTTATGCGGTGTACAGTGAGACAGATTACACTTTTTTCCTTCTAGGTTAGCACTAAACAACTCATTCTGAATGAATACATCCAGTGATGTTGCCTGGGAAAGTCACAGTAAATTTTTTGATAAAAGAAGTTTCACTCAAATCATTTTTTGTGATGGTTGATTGAAGAGAATAGAGTGTGGTTGAAAAATTTTATTTCCTGCTTGGGAAAAATCCCACAGAAGGTGTGATGATGAATACAGCTTAGAAGGAGAACACTATGGGGAAAACTCAAGTGTACACGTGGTTTTCATGTTTCAACAAAGGTGAAATGTTGATTGATGACAACGCTCCTTCTGAATATCGGTCAACTTTCCAAATGGATAAAAGTGTCAATAACATTCATGCACTTGTGCTTGGACACTGACAATGGACCATTGAAGAGGTGGGAAAGTTATATGGACTGCCTTGGAGCCGGATTCAGTGATTTGTAACAGAAGATTTGGGAATGAGAAGAGATGCTTCGAAATTTATGCTATGGATTCTCACTGACCAGGAGAAAGGCCATCAAATAGAAACACTCCATATTGAAATGACAGCTCTGAAGTGACCCAGACTCCCCCCCTCCCCTACCAAGGACATTGCTGGTGACAAAACATTGTGCTATTTTTAGGACCTCAAAAATCAAATATCAATAAATCCAGTGAGGGATAACATCATCACCTCACCTAAAAATGGTCATCAAGTGAAATCAATGATCAAGATGATACTCTCTCTCTTTTTAATGTGAGGGGGATAATGCTTTTGGAATTTGTTCCACCAAATCATAGTGTTAATCTTGGAATCTATTTAGAGGTTTTGAGAAGATTTCATAATAGTGTGAGACCAAAAAAGTCCTGATTTGTGGCAGAAGGGAGACAGATTTTGCCATCAGATCAGTGTACCTGCTCATGCAGCTATCTCAGTGTCTAGCTTTTGGCAAAAAACAGCATGACTCTCATTCCATGCATCTGACTCATCTGGCCTGACTCTGAGCAGCTTCCTTTTGTTTCCTTGAGTATAGAGGGACATGAAAGATCAGCGAATTGGTGATGTGGGAGAGGTGAAGAAAAAAAAACAAGGGAGGTGCTGTCAGCCATCCAGATAGATGAGTTTGAAAAATGTTTCCAAGAATGGAATCACAGATTTTACAAATGTCTTGAGTGTAATGGTAAGTACTTTGAACATGATGAAGTTGTTTTGTTAAAAAAAATTAAATACTTAGTTTTGAAAAACATTATGATTTTGGAGGGTACTTCTTCATATATCAGTGGATACATGAATTTTTAAGTGCTGTCACAAGAAACTATTAAAAATTGGGAGACATAAAAAAATAAATATATTTTCCATAGTTCACAGGCTAATAGTCAGAAGTCATATTTAAAAATGGATTACCACTGACCTATTTTGGTGTTCTAAATCAAGGATTAAAAACTCACATTTTTCAAATATATAAATTCTCTGAGAAAAAATTATAGTTTTACAAAATAAAACTGACAACTATGGACTGATAACTTGTGAGTTAGTTATAGGTGGACAAAAGCAGACAACATAGGTGCCTAGCAGAAGAAATATTCAGATAAAAGAATTCTCTTTTCTGGTTCAAGATAAAGCAATCCATGTAGGAAATAGAAAAAGAGAACCTAAGTCGAAAGTGATTCTAAAGCAACCCCAGTGCTCAAATGATTAGGTAGAATTTGGGGCTTTGTATATGAAGTGTGAATGTGTGTGGTAAAAACTAGGAAGCTTTAATGTTAAAAAAGGCAAACAAACAAAACAACCACAAAAGCATGGCAAGCACTGCATCCTAAAATAAATGCTAGTATAGAAATGAATCTCAGGATGTGAAGTAAATGTGATTTTTTTCTTGGAACAAGAAGGTGCAAGTCTCACAAAATAGGAAATAACTCAAACTAGAAAGCTAAACAATGAGTTAACAAGCAAAACTCAAAACTGCAGTGTGTTCATTATTAGACTAATACAGTTCTCTCTGATTTATTTGAAAGGCTATTTTTTCCACCCTGAAGAACAAAGTGAGTTGTGCAAAACTGAAGCAAAAAATAAGAATGGTCATAATAAAAATAATAATTGTGCAATTGCTTAGCTGCTTAGCTTCACTGAGATTTGAAGATGGCAAAGAAATCTTAAGATTCGTGTTGGTTGCCACGTCAATTTAGGTGTCAAGAAAAGCAAGCTGTGTAAGAGATTTGAGTTGAGAAGAGGCCACCTGCTTTCTTCGCTATCACCTCAGATCATAGTGTGTCTGATGCCCCTGCTCCTTGATCCTTCTGCAATCTGGACTGAAGTTCATAGGCAATCCTCAATCATTGATGATGACAAAATATTTAGAGTGTAGTTGCACCCATTGCATATGTATTTATAGCTATTCACAAATTTATATTTGGCACAATCAGAACCCTTATATTTACTTTAGAATTGAGACAAGTTCAGTAAATCAGTAATTAATTGGTGTGTTAATTGATGATGAGAATGACAACTTTCATGTAATGCTAAACACTATGCTAAGTATTGAAAACTTCAGTTCATAAGTCAGGCTTCTCTTTATCAAAATTACAAACCTGTTGTCAAAGCTCTGCATAGTCTAATTAGTGGTATCTCAAAATCATCCAGCACATTAATAAAATAACCCATGGTAATCTCCAGTTCTGAAGATTTTGTTTATAAAAAAACACACCGCGGGTTCCATTTAGAAATAACTCATCCTTTGGGGCAACAATATTTTTCTATCTTTATCTTTATCTATAGAGACTTGGGAATTCAAAGATTTAGAATACTCATTGGAAACATTCCAAACAACAACAACAACAACAAAGGGGACAAAGCCCCCCCTCATTGCTATTGAGGTGATTCTAACTCTACATCCCCCTAAGGACTTCTGAGACTGTAACTCTTTATGGGAGGAGAAAGTCTTAGCGTATTTCACAAAGCAGCTGGTAGTTTCTAACTGCCGAACTTTCCACTCTGTCTCCTGGACTCCTTCCCACAAGGAACACTAGAAACAAGTAAATCTTGGAGGAAGAAAATACATTTATTTGTACTATTAAGTGATGACAAAATGAGTCATAGAGGAAAGCTAATCATCTTTCAACTTTATATTATCATACGTACTTATTTATTAAGAGCATTTATATCGGAGCAAGCGAAGATGGTGGCTAGATAGGAAGCCCATGCCCGGAGCTCCTGGAGATTGGTGAGTGGGGGTGACACCGGGAAGGGTGGGGCTCTCAAATTGGGTTTTGTGATTCCAGGAAAGCTCAGAGCCCTCCTCTGAACCAGGAGCAGGCGTGATCCGCAGGCCCGCGCTCCCCACTGAAGCCAGCACAGACTCCAGCACAGACACTGAGGTTTCTTTGTGCTGGCGGGATCCAGGGCGTCCGCTCTGAGACCCTGCGATCAGGGACCCGCAGTTAATCAGCACCCATGTGCAATCCCTGACCAGTCCTCCCCAACCCAAGGTGCCCAGGGTGCCCAGGGGACACTCCATGCAGACCCACACCTCTCGCTCCCCACCCCCAGGGACTACTGTGTCCCAAGCACAAGGATGGGCCAGCTTCTCCCCCACCCAGGAGCCCCCTGCCCAGGTGCACCTTAAGGGCGCTACCACTGCTCAGGATAAGATCTAGCCATCCCCTAAACCCAAGTCTGCCCACCTGTACCACACTTTCTAACAGTAGCAAAAGGAACACCCACACTCCCCACAGTCGCCGGCACTCCTCACAGACACGGCAGGTTCCAGCCACCAGCCCCAAGACCCAGGACTGAGAGGCCCCCTTTACATTGTTCCCTGGGTAAACAGCCAGCCAGTCCTCCCCACCCCAGAGTGCTAGAGGATTTTTTTCCCACCTATCTGTGGCAAGCGCCCCTAGCCAAGAACAGATCACCCAACTCCTAACCCACCCCCTAAACCCACTCCCCTGCTCAGACAACATGCTCCATCAGATCTGCAAGGCCTAGCTGCAAACAGTTCCTGAGGAAAGCTATAATATAAGATCAGCCTCCTAAAGAGAGACCCCAGGGCCACAAAACACCAAGGAAAATGCCACCTAATACGAATAACTGAAACAAAAAACAGCTAACTGCTTCCACAGTATCAGTAAAAGAGAAACTGAATCTGATGCAAGAAGATCAGCTGGATCTAACAGCAATCATAGAAAATACAGAGATCAATCAACCACAGAAAGAAATCTTCAAGAGGTTATTAAAACGTATGCAGCTCTTAAGCGACACATTAAAGAAGAAAGAATTGATACAGGAGATAAAGGCCACGCATAAAAGGGAAATCCAAGAACTAAAGAGTGAGCTAACAAAAACCAATAGTGAGCTCTCAGATTTCACCCAGAGAATGGAGGAGGCAGAGAACAGGACAAGTGACCTAGAGGAGTCGCAAGTAGAAATTAATAAATGGGTGAAAAAAATCTAACAAGTCTATGAGAGAAGCAGAAGAAAGTATTAGATGCCTGGCTGATACTATGAAAAGATACAACATTAGGATTATCAGTCTGCTGGAGGATGAGGCATCAAGAAAACCAACATCCAAAATAGTGAGGGAATGCTTAGAGGAAAACTTCCCTAGCTTAATGAATGAGAACCATATAACCATACAGGAGGCAGAAAGAACACCAGCTAGACTAAACCCCAAGAAGAAAACACCAAGACATATAGTTGTTAAACTATCCAATTATGAAGAAAAAGAGAAAATTATGAGAGCACCTAGGGAAAAAAAGGGCAATCACATATAAAGGCAAACAGATAAGAATATGCTCAGACCTATCAATGGGAACTATGAAGAAGAAGAGAGTGTGGAGCAGCATATTCCGAAAACTGCAGAAATATGATGCAAACCCAAGAATACTCTATCCAGCCAAATTATCTATCAAAATTGATGGAGAAGTAAGAGTCTTTCCAGACAAGGGAAATCTCAGAGAATATGCCAAAAGGAACCCAGCCCTACAAAAGATTCTCACTGACCCACTGGGAGAAGAAGAACAACAATGACGTAACACATGAAGAACAAATCTACCCAGAAACAGTCAAAGGGATAACAGCCCCCAAGATAACTCTGGCTCAGAGATGGAAGAAAGGCAAGAATGAACCACAAACAGATATTGACACAACCCATGGAAATAAAAAAACATCCAATTCAAGAGCAACAAAATGACAGCACAGAGTGCACAGATAGATATAACAACCCTAAATATTAATGGATTGAACTCAGGCATTAAGAGACAAAAATTAATAGACTGGCTTAGAAAACATACCCCATCAATCTGCTGCCTACAGGAGACACATCTTAAGATCACAGAAAAAAATATATTGAGAATCAAAGGCTGGAGAAAAATATACCAAGCAAACAGCAATTCCAAAAAAGCTGGAGTAACAATCCTAATATCAGATAAAATTGACCTGAAAGTGCAAACCATAATAAGAGACAAAGAAGGACACTAAAGGGAAGGGTAGACAATGATCCAATAAGCATCTTATATATATATTCCCCGAATGAGAGACCTGCAGAATATGTAAACCAGACACTTCATATGATGCAAAAAGAAACTACATCTCAACAACTATATTGGGTGACTTCAACACACCACTCTATGAGAAGGGCAGATCACAGGGAAAGAAACTCAACAAGGAGGCAAGAGATCTAAATACTACAATTAGACAGTTTGAATTGGTAGATATCTACAGGGTCTTTCATCCAAAGGAAAAGCATTTCACATTCTTCTCAGCCCCACATGGAAGATTTTCGAAGATAGACCACATACTGGGACATAAGGAGAATCTACATAAATTTAAGCATATCATACAGAACTCACTCTCAGGCCACTCTGCCATAAGGTTGGAAATCAACAAAAAGAAGGTAAGGAAAACTAGAAAAAATAGTTGGAGAATGAATAATTCTCTATTGCAAAAGGAATGTGTGCTGGCCCAGATCAGAGAGGAAATTAAAAAATTTCTAGAAACCAATGAGAATGAAAGCACGACATGCCAAAACTTGTGGGACACAGCAAAGGCAGTCTTAAGAGGAAGTTTCATTGCAATAAAGGCACACCTGAAAAACGAAGAGCATCTCATAACTAATATGTTGACACAGAATTTACAATAACTAGAGCACAGTCAGCAGGATAATCCCACTAATAGCAAAAGAAAAGAAATAATAAAAATCAGGGCTGAGATTCAGGAGAGGGAAAATAAGAAAACAATGGAAAAAATTAACGCTGCTAAAAGTTGGTTCTTTGAAAGAATTAACAAAATTGATAAACCATTGGCAGACTTAACCAAAGAAAGGAGAGAGAAAATTGCAAAAGCAAGAATAAGGGATGAAAGAGGGGGTATCACAACTGATCCTAATGAAATCAAAAGAATAGTCACTCAGTACTACAAAGATCTATACTTCAATGAACTCAACAACTTGGAAAACATGGACAAATTCTTGGAAAAGCAATCTCTTCCTAGATTGTCTAGGAAGAATCTTAACAGATTCTTAACGTCAAGATTCTTGACATAACATACAAACATAACAATACAAAAAATAGACAAGGTTATCAAGGGACTACCAACAAAGAAATCACCTAGAACAGATGGCTACACAGGAGAAGTCTACCAAGCATTCAGGGAAGAACTGACACCAACCCTACACAAGCTTTTCAAAAGCATAGAAAAAAGATGGCATACTCCCAACTCCTTCTATGAAGCCAGTATAATACTGAAATAGGATCCCACAAGAATTGAGAACTACAGACCAATATCCCTAATGAATATTGATGCAAAAATCCTTAATAAAATACTGGAGAAGATGAGCCAGTTAAGATACGGGATAGGAGCTATGAAATATGCAATCTTCCTCTAGTTCCCATGCTGCCTCCCATCCACTATCATGACCCCAATTCTACCACATAAAGCTAGCTAGACCAGGAGATGTACAGTGAAGTTGGAAACATGGGAAACTTAGGATAGATGATCCATGAAGACTAGTAATAGGAGTGGTAATACCAGGAGGGTGGAGGGATGGAGGAATCGAAAGGGAGAACCAACTTCAGGGATCTACACGTAGCCTCCTCTCAGGGACATGGACAACAGGGAAGTGAGTGTTGGGACACATTGTACAGTGTACAGGATGAAAAAAATAATTTGTAAATTACTAATGGTTCAAGAGGAAGCGAGGGAGAGGAAGGGTAATATAGGGAGTGTATAATGGGGGCCTAGAGGGAGGGAGAATGTTTTGAGAGTGATGATGGCAATGGGTGTGTAAAAGTGGCCTGCATACATCTGATGTTGTTAAGGATTGTGATGGGAGTTGTATGGATCCCCAATAAAATGATTCATTAAAAAAAGTGGGGGAGGGGAAAGGAGAGGTTTTTGTTTGTTTGTTTTGTTTTAAAGAGGAGCTTGTACCAAGGGCTCCAGTGGAAAATGTTTGGAAATGTATGTGGCAACATGTGTGCAAATGTGCTTGATAAAAATGATGTACTGAATATTATAGTAGCTGTAAGAGCCCCGAAAAAAATTATTAAAAAAAATAAAAAAATAACAATTAAAAAAAGAGTATTTATATCTATATAATAGCTACAATAGGAATTATTCAGAGCAATACTGCTAAGTTAATGATTTAAAAAGGTATAGCTGTTAAATTTGCCATGCTATATGTAGATATAATTATTTTTCTAGCAATTTTTTCATTTCATTTACTAAACATATTTGTCTATCATAGTCTCTGATTTACCTAAATAAAATAAAATAAAAATTGATCCTATTATCATAGAATTTGTAAAGTACTGAGCTATGAAATAGAAATCCCTCACCAAAATAAGAATCCTCCGAGAATAACCCAGGTTGTAGATATATTTTTATTTTACATCTTTTATTTAAATTTTCTGTATGAATATCCCATTTTCATTTTATTTCTCTATCAGAAATAGCTTTAGGTAGGTACAAAAAAATTGAGTTTTGATTTTTGTGTGCCAAGTCTCCTTGGCCTCTTGTCAACTCAATTGTCTGAGAAAAATCTATTTTTGCTTCAAAATTGAAAAGGGAGCATGGTTACCCATGCTTCTTAGGTTGCTCTGAATTCAATTCAAAGTCTACATCATAATGTCAGATCAGTAAAGTAGTTCTTGTCTAATCCACAAGCTCTTTGGCAATTTAGAACTTCAAAAACATCAAGGACACAGAGTTCACTGAGAAAATTAACCAATGTCTGGTGAATAAAGTGTGGTCATAAAGCACCCAAATTGAGTTAGGCACTTGGCAGGAAGGAGGAATCAATAACATCTTTGTATGGTGATGAGAAATACTGACTGATTTGTGGTGTCTCTCTGAGGCCTGGACTTCAGTTACTGTACATTCTTTCTCTTTTTTCAACTGTACTTGTACAAAAGCAATGTTTAATCATCATACACAAATTTAAATCTTAGGAAGCTATAGCAATACAAATGAAAATCACATATAATCCTAGGACTCAGAAATAGGTAGTCACACTTCTCTATCTAATATGTATACATATATAAAAATATCGCTTACATCTGTATTAGATAGATTAACAGTATATATAGTTGTTAACCACTAATATTTGTGAAGATAGCTTTTAACTGATTAGTAAGTTAGTAAGCACAAGTGATTCTGCACTCAAATTAGATTTTCTCACGTACTTTAGAATTTGAAAACAAGATATTTAATTTCTGTATAATATTTATAATATACTTTCAAATTAATGGACATCTAATTTTATGAACTATATAACTTTTTATATATTTTTATAAAAGGCCAACAGAAAGCATTCTTATTTACACTTATTCTTCTGAATTGTTGATGTTTCTTCATGATTAATTTATAACATTTTTTATTTTCTTGAATTAAAAATATTTTATGGAATTATTTACATTTTAAAAGCATATTTTAAATGTAAAATGCATGTGACACATAGTTTGGTTTATTACCAAATAAATGTAAATTCAATAGTATTTCTAATCCAAAATGATATATTAATATGCTACTAATAAATAAAAGGATATTAAAAAGGCATTTAATGAAAACCACTATCCACACCTATAAAATATGTAGCACATTAAATAAGTTCTTTTTGCTATTACCACTGTATTGCTTAGTGATAATATTCATGCAAATTATATGTTAATGAGTGAACAGTTGCCATTTTCTATTTTTTCTTGCTATGGGAGATGAGGAAGTCTCTCTCTTATTTGTCACCATCTATTTCTCCTATTTTTGATAGCCTCCTGGTTACTCTTATTTTTAGTATCTTTATATCTTTATACAATGTTCCTTCCATTGTATCCACCCTCTGGACTGCTCACTTGGAATAAAGATATTAGTCTTTAAAATTATTTCTTCATTTCCTCTATTTAAAACTTTCTGCCTTCTATGTTGTAGTTTTACTTTCTCAGGAATATTAAGAACATACTTCATCTTTCTGAGCTTTCTCTGGGTCTTGATGACAAAATATTTAAAATAGAAGTAAATATTTTATTTGCCTGAGGGTTAGAAAGCATGCCAAAAAATGAGATATTCCAGGTGGTTTAGCACCTGTCGTGTGAATGTTCCTGAACAGACAAACCGAGACGATGGAACTAACAAGAGGATCGATGAGAAAAAGAAGGAAAACATCATGATTTAAAGATTATAGGAGACTACACAGTGGAGGGAATGGGGGTGCCCAGCAAAATGGACAATATGGCTAGTGACTTGGATTTAAGGCACAGAGGACAGAGAGAAATTTTTGAATGCTTTCTTATTGTTGAAAAACAGGTGTAGGAATCAATCTGACATTAGATTTTTCACTTGAAAAGCAATTTTAAGTTTCTATATGAACATGATATATCCAATCAAATTGTCAGCTGAAATCTGAGGAGTTTTTTGGCATAAAATATCACTTATTATGTATCAATTCTAAGATATCTTTATTCAATTCAAGGTCACAAATATTTTCTCATTGAAGTTTTATAACTTATTTTTTTTATTTTACATTTAAATCTAGCAGCTCTGGGGACATTATGGGTTACACATGAAGCCGTTAAGTGCAAGACCACGGGCTACTAACAGAGCCACCAGCAGCTCGGAGGGAGAAAGGACATCCAGTCCAGTCCCTTGGAAGCCCTTGTGGTGGGTGGTGCAGTTACATACTGGACTGCTAGCTGCAAGATGTACAGTCTCAGAAAACCACAGGGGCAGTTCTGCTGTGTCTTGTAGAGTTGGAATCAACTCGCTGGTAGTAAGTCATTTCTTATCCACACGAATGGTTTTCATATAGTGATCTTAGGTGCCACAGAGTAGGTTTGGTCTCATAACAATACAGTGCATTCACTTATCACACCGAGCTATTTGTGTCATCACCATTTCTTTAAAAAGCTATTTTGTCAACTGAATTGCATTTATACTTGTATTTAACATTAACTGTTCCTGTGTGTGGGAGTCCATTTGTATCTTACTTAAGTCAATATTGCAGTTTATTCATGTCCGTGATTTCCTAATGTCTTCAGTTTAGGTAGTGGTATCTGGCCAAAATTCTTTTTCGTTTTTCCAGGGTGGCAGGTTTCTATTCTCTGATTTGAAGACTTCTGTTAAATGATAACACAGTAGCACGAAGCAATAGTAAATGTGCAGGCATAGGTTTTACATAAGATACCCATGACATGCACAGTGAAGATTCTATTCTTTTTTCACTAACTAGACTTTCCAATAAAGTTTATAAGGATGAATAGGCATCCTTGTCATATTTCTCATAGTACTAGCAAAATAGTTGAACATTATGACGGTGTTAAATATAAGGTTTCCCACGATGCTCTTTATCAATTGGAGGACATTCTCTGGGAATTTTTATTAGGAATGTACTTTAGATTATACAATTAATAAAAATGTATTCAGATGACCAACATTTTTTAAAACTATAAAATTGTATGTTATGTGTTCCACCAGAGAAAAATCTATTATTTCAAGTTGATGCTTATTTTCAGACTATGTGAGTGCTTATAAAAGACTATATAGGAAAATCAATGACATATACCTTCGTTTGAAGAAGTACCTATTGTTTAGTTATGTTTGTTAAAAATGCTCTGTATGACATTGAAAAATGATCTTATACTCTTATTTTGGTTTTTAAATTAGTTCTCTTATGTAACATATTTTAATACCCATGCAAGCTGAGGGATGATAATTTTAATCAGACTTATAGAGGGGTGGTGGTTACAATGCCAAGTTACTAAAATATTTCATAGATAAAATACAAAATTTGCTAGCAGAATAGATGTGAGGATATTATGTAGAATATAAGGAGTAAAAAAAGCAAGAGCTTTTGTTAATATTGCTGATGAGTTGTGCATGTCAGGTTAGTCATCACATTGTGTCTTGTCTTAATCTCAGTGAGTTTCCCCAGCTGGCCCCCCAATCTTGGTCACCTGTAATATATATTTCCCACCTTTTTGTATAAAGTTTTCTTTAAGAGTCACTTCAAACACTATCTTTTCAGTGAAATCATTCCTGTAGCAAAATCATTCAGATATTTTGATGCTACTATATATTGATATTACTGCTTTTGCTGTTAACATGTTTGGATTATATGCTTTGTACTTGGTATCTCACTAAGGTATTAACTTTTATGATCTTCTACAATATTTACAGCAACTTAAGGAGAATTACTATTTTATTTTTACATATGTGAAAGTCAAGGCTTATACATATTGTCCCTTGACTAAAGACACACAGCTAGATATGGTGGTCTCAGTTATATATGGCTAATGAGGACCAACCAATTAAACTTGTAGAATGACTACTTAAACACAATTGTTGATGAGTGTCTGTTCTGCTGCCTGTGTTAAGTTCTCTCTGAGGTGATTGCATTTATAATTTAATTAATCCTGCGCATCCATCCTTTCTTTTTCCCAATAACCCCTGTGGTTACTGTTGCACAATACTCTCTTCAATTATTTCTGTTTCATAGTTCTCTACTGAATCATATTTAAAAAAGGAATTGTTTCTTTATTCCAAATAATGTACCAAGGTCCCCTGACGAATAATTTATACAAAGCAAATGAGTTTTATTAAAGGTCATATTTACTCAACTGACAAATTTCCTATCAACTCACATTACTCAATATCTAATTATTTATTTATTGACTTGTGTTAATACATTTTTTATAATGAGAATAATATGCTCTGCTTTGGAGAACTAAGGCTAGAAGGAACTTGAACATCATTAGAAACAACTTTCTACCCAAAGGAAAATTCCCAAAACAGCTTTCTTGAAAAGGCACTGTTCTATTTCTGATTAATTATGTCAGTGAAGGGAAAAACGGAATGCCTCAATGGAGTCAATTTAATTATTAAATATGTGTTCAAACATCATCTCTACTAGTTAGCTGGAATCTTTCTCTTTGTAACTTTTCAGCTCCCGCTTCTAAAAAATAAAAATAAGTTTAAGATGCACACTATACCATATGCTCAAACACTTTAAGTTACCCATAATCTTGACTATTAAATATATTTTCCTATGCTAATTCAGTACTGTGTTTGATAGGGTTCTCCAGAGAAACAAAACTAAGACACTAGTAATTCTCTTTATATATTTACATATATTGAATGAAGCATATGGTAATAAGAAACAGTTAGCAATCTATAAAGCAGCACAAATGGCTCAGTGCAACTCACTTGCATGAGACAGCTGGTAGACCGGCAGTCCTTGGAGTCTGGAGGACCACAGAGTAGTTCTCTGTAGAGCAATTCAGACTACCTGCCCACAAGCAGCAAACGGCAAAGCAGGTTTCCAACAGTCAGTCAAATGACCGAGTCCAAAAGTCTCCAGCTCAAGAGATGTATATTCCAGGAGCGTGGCGAAGCACAGTTCATCGATTAGGTGTCCCATGGGTAGTGTCACTTTGAGATTGAGGCACAGGATGGACAAGGCAGCTGACTGCTTGGAAGATCCAAGATCCAGAGAGCAATTTCTATCCCCACCAAGCCATTTCTATCCCCACCCTTCAATTGATCTCGTGTGTTCATTGGCCATGTTGCCACAACAGACTTACCTATCTTCTTTGGCCATGTTGGCACAACAAGCTTACCTATTACAAGTACCTTTAAGTTATTACCTCAGTTTTCTTCTTTTTCTCTCTCTCTCTGTATACACACATATATACATACGCCTATGTACAGATGCATACATATGCATACATAGCAGAAACAGAGGTACATATTCATTGTTGTAAGGCATGGTATTGATAGCCAACAAGTTAATTCACAAAAGCCATCAGGATAATGAATCAGTTTCTGCATTATGTTTCTTGCCATGTATTGATCTCTATCATTATAGATTCAAGGACTCTACTTATTTGCACAAATCATTACATAGTCAATATCCCTAAAATACTCAAGATGTTGATCACATAATGAATACACTACATTTTCTTCAACAAACTATATTATTCACCCTTGACAACTGCACAACTCCTCATAAACTCTGCCATTCTTTCTCAGAATTTAAGACAATTAAAATCATTTCTACCCATATTACATATGCTAGCTTTATTGTGATTTTCTCATGAATGCTATTGACACACAGTGGTGATTTTATAGTTGAGTTGAATTTGAAGGAAACAAAAGATGGTGATTTATTCCACACCATTCAGTAAGGGTGACTCAGTAAGGCCACACCATTATGTGGTGGGAGTTTGACTCAGAATACACCCCACATTAATCCTTCTAAGCAAAATAGAAAATTCCCTCCCAAATGGGATTATAACCACAAGCATAGAGATGAGAATTTATGTTATATCATAGAGAGGGGTATGACTGCAAGGACTATATTAACAGAATACATCTCAGTGTGCAATAGTTTGCAAGTTACCATCTAAAGCAGGAAAACTAGTCTCTAGTCCTCTGAAGCAATATATGAAGGAGAGTCAGAAGTAGAAGGAGAAAATGGAGTGTGTCCATACACAAACAAATGCTTCTATCGGCATGAGCAAAAAAGAATTAGATGGTGCCCAAGTATCAATACTGAAGATTTTAATCAAAGGTTTCATAGAGGACAGTAATGGAAAACATTAAATGCAGAATAGATTTTCAAATCCTCCTGAAATCCATGCCTCAAGATAATCATTAAACTTTAAGCAATTAACCAAAAATATTTCCTAAAGTATTCTTAAAGCTAAACAATAATTAGCTCATTTCTTGAATAATGTCTATTTTAAGCATTGCTCTCCTCTAAAATTTTCTTATATTGGTTAAAGTTGATAAAAGCAGCTCAAAAGATTCAAAAGAAAATTTAGAGACAGTGAGCAGATGTTTATGGGGGAAGAACAGCTCAGAAAATGATCGAGATAATGACTGCACAACTCCAGGATATGATCAGTGGCACTGAATTTTATATGCAGAAACGGTTGACTGAAATGTATTTTTCTGTGTACTGTCTCAACACTAAAATAAGATAAATATTAAAATTATAATAATGTCTTAGCTTGCTTGACAACATAGTTTTAAGATTATTGACTAGCATAAGATGTGTTAATATGTGTGTATGCATATACATTGATATATTTGATTATATTTACAGAAGAATTTGCATATATGTATGTATTTGCAGCAATAGCTCTCTCAAGGAGAATAGAAAGGTAGGAAATGCAAACTTCAAGAACATTTGGAGAAGAATTGAAGAATAAAATATCTTTTCTCACACACACAAAGGAAATACTGGCATCCACATTCAAATCTGCTGAATGAATGCAGTATTAATAAGAAACTCAACATTGCACATTACAAAAAATGATAAATGTTGTGACTTTGTGTTAACAGAAAATACATCATTATAAGTTTTAAAGACTATAGAAAAAGATAAAGATAAGGACAAATCTAACTGCCTGATAAAGCTATTATCAAAAAACAAAAACCAAAAATTGTCCTATCTAGGTATACTTTCCTTTTCTGAACAGAATTATGTATACACACAAGCACATGCACATACACACATGTATATATATATATATATGTATACATCATTGGATAAATTAATGATTCTATCAATAGAATTGACCTATAACCCACAAGGATGCTTTATAAGGTCCCCAATAAAATGATGCACGCATCTCTAAAATTAACCAGGAACATGCAAACCATAGCTATATGAATGGAACTTGTGCTCACATTTCATAGTAGCCCTAATCCAAGAACAATTAGTTCTTATCACTTGATGCTACTTGAGACTTGCCATCATGAAGACATAACTGAAGTAAGGGTACTTTAGAAAAGTGTGGTGAAGAAATCAGATGGAGTCAGCTCTCAGAAAGAATAATCTGGAGTCTTAAAGGTTTGCTTTTATAGCAACACCTTTTTAAGTGAGATGTCAACTAAGGCCACAAAGAAGAAGCTTATTAGTCTGTGGGTCTATCTACAGATTATAAATAATGGGACTCAAGGCAGGCAAAGAGAATGGTATTAGAACTTAAATTCTGTGCATGTGATTTGGAGAATGCTATGAGTGACAGTGTGAGTCCAACATGCATTTGCAGAGTCCACACAAGGACTAAGCCATGGGTGAATCTCCTCTGGCCATTGAGCAGGGATGCAAATTGATGAGCTTCCAGACAGAATACATTGAAAAGTGCACTGATGTTGATGTAGTTAGGTTAAAATTTAGTATCTTATAATTTGTTCACTCTTGACAGATTTTAAACTTGTTCTCATTTTTATTATTGTCTACATTCTATTTGACTGAAAGTTTTGTTTTATTCAATATTTTCATTTTTGTTGTTGCATTTTGTTTGATGTGTTATTTTTTAAAGTGCCAAACCTGCCCTCTTTTATTTATTTATTTTTTTCAATGATTTAATTGAGGACTCATAACATTCAATGCACCATATTTATGAAGCATATTTGTGCACCTGTTGCCATATTCATTTCCAAATATTTTCTACTTGAGCCCTTGGTATAAGTTTCTCTTTCCCCCCTTCTTTTTTTCTAAGCCATTTTATTGGGGGCTCATACAACTCCCATCATGATCCATGCTTACATCAATTGTATGTAGGCCACATTTGCACACTTTTTGCCATCATCACTCTCAAAACATCCTCCCTCCACTTAGGCCTCCAGTACCAGCTCCCTTGCCTTTACCCTCACCCCTCCATGAACCCTTAATAATTTACAAATTGCTATTACTTTTTCATATTGTACACTGTCCAATGTGTCCCTTCACTCAATTCCCTGCTATCCATACTCTAGAGAGGAGGTTATATATAGATCCCTGAAATTGGCTCCCTCTTTCTATTCCACAATCCCTCCACCCTCCCAGTATCACCACTCCCACCACTAGTCCTGAGGGATCATCTATCCTAAATTCCCCATGTTTTCAACTCCAGTGTACATCCCCTGGTCTAGCTGGATTTGTCTGCTAGAATTGGAATCATAATAATAGGTGGGAGGAATCATTTGAGAACTAGAGGAAAGTTGCTATTGTTACTACACTGTCCCTTGACTGGCTCATTTCCTCCCTGTAAGCCTTCTGTAATACAATGTCGTTTCACCTATTGCTGGGATTTGGGTCCCAAATCTGACCTCCCCTTCATTGATAATAATATAATTTTTAGTTCTTTGATGCCTGATACTGGATCCCTTGGACCCCTCATGGTCTCACAGGCTGGTGTGCTTCTTCCCTGTGAGCTTTGTTCCTTCTGAGCTATATGGTTGCTTGTTTACTGATGCCTTTAAGCACCAGATGCTATATCTTTTGACAGCTGGGAACCATCACCTTTCTTCACCACATTTGCTTATACACACATTTGTCATCAGGAATCATATGAGGAAAGTGAGCCTGGAATGTTAAGATTTTTAGTTCTTGAAGCCTGATAACTGATCTATTTGACACCTCATGGTCCCTCAAGCTGGTGTGCTTCATCCATGTGTGCTTTGTTGCTTCTGAGCTAGATGGCCGCTTGTTCACTTTCAAGCCTTTAAGAGCCCAGATGCCACATCTTTTGATAGTGAGGCACCATCAGCTTTCTTCACTACCTTTGCTTATGCACATCTTTGTCTCCAGTGATTGTGTCAGGAAGGTGAGCATCAAGGAATGCCACTTTAGCAGAACAAAATGTTCTTGCACTGAGGAAGTACTTGAGTGGAGGTCCAATGGTCAACTGCTGTCCTAATACTAACCCTATAACTATATGCTTGTTGATCTACTTACCCATTGTCATTTATAAATATATGCACCTATGTACATTCCTGTATTTAAACCTCTATAAATGCCCTTTACCAACCAGTTCTTTCCTTTATTTCCTTTTACTTTCCTCTTGTCCTGCTATCATCCTGAGCCTCCATTTGGGTTTCAGTATTTTCTCTGTTACATTACTCTTAATCAATCCCTAACGGACCTCTCACACGCAACTTGTCACTGATTTTGAATCACTTATTGTTCCCTTATCCCTAGACCGGTCAACACCACCTCCTTTTCCTCTCCTCCCCTTCTCCCACGATCCCCCTGGAACCATCAATCCTATCATTTTCACCTCCAGACTATTCATCCAGCCTATCTTGTCTAGATAGACCTTCAGAGGTAACAATATGTTATGCATCCTAAAATGCATCCTAAAATGAAGCAACCAAAGAAAATAAAACAATAACTAAAACAAAAAAACCCAATGCCCAATATGCATATATGTAAAAAATAAAAATAATAGCAATATAAAAACCTGTAAATAGTTCAAGGTCTATTTGTTGATCTCCTGGAGTGTCCCCTAGTGGAGCAGATGGGTTGCCACACCCTAGCCCCGAAGTATATCCTTGGCACTCCATCTGGAGATCCATGATCCGTTGCACACCCTTAGTGTTTTACCATGATGTGGTTGGGTCAGCAGGGTATAATCCTGACCCTGTTTCTCCACTGGTGGCCCCAAAAGACCTTGGGTTAGCAATGGTCGCCATATTTCATAGTGGGGCCAGCCATAGGATCCTTTCTGTGCATTGGCTGTTCTCAGTGAGAATATCGTCCTGAAGGTTAGGTGGGCCAGGATGCACTCTATACTCTCTTCCTCCCTTTTCATTTGTTCTCATATGCTCTGGTCAGGCATATCTCACTTCCCAACTCAGCTTCATTTCTGATCTCCAAGGGGGAGATCAAACTCCTGTGGGGGAGAGGCGGCTGCCCCTGTAGTTGGGATTGGGATTGTGTGCTCAGACCCCTCCACTAGTTTCCCACTACATGCCATCACACTGCGTTCACATCCTGGAACACTGAGTTTAAGTTTGGTCCCTATCTCCTTCTAGAGATATAAACATTATGATCCCCTTGGGTGGGTTAGTACCCCATTCCCTCTCTACACATCACCATCTGTCCCACCCCTCTCCCCATCTCCCCACTCCAGTTGGCTACCATATGTAGCTCTGGATTTTGTCTGCCCCCTACCATACTACCTGGGTCTCTCCCCAGGCATTTCTATATACAGTAGCTTTTTCCAGATCCCTCTTTTGCCGTTTTTTAACATTAAGCTTATCTCAGCAGACTCATGTTGTATCTGTACTTTTGCACTTGGCTAACTTGACTTAACATAATTTCCTCCAGTTCTTCCCATGTGGTGATGTGCTTCATGCATTTATCACTACTTTTCAGTGATGCATAGCACTCCATTGTATTCATGTACCACAGCTTTTTAATCCATTCATCAGTTGATGGAAATTTGGACTGCTTCCAACTCCTTGCAATTGTGAACTGTGCTGTGATGAAAATTGGGGCACAGATGTCTGGTTGTGGTTTGTCGCTTGTCTCTTTTGGGTATAAGTCCAGTAGGGGGATTGCTGGGTCTTATGGTAGTTCAATTTCTTTCTGTTTTAGATATCGCCAAATCAATTTGCCCAGTGGCTGTATATACTTACAGGTCCACCAGCAGGGGATAAGAGTTCCTATCTCTCCACAACCTATGCAACACTTATTGCTTTCTGATTTTTTTGAATCAGGCTATCCTTGAAGATGTTAGGTGGTATCTCATTGTTGTTTTGATTTGCATTTCTCTTATGGCTAATGATTGGGAACATTCCCTCATATGTTTATTGGCCATTCTGATTTCTGCTTCTGTGAAACTTCTGTTCAGGTCCTTTGCCCACCTCCTCAGTGGGCAGTTAGTTTTGCTAACTAACTTTTTGGAAGCTATCAGGGTATTGTATATTTTAGTAATAAGACCTTTATCTGATTTGTCATTACTAAAGATGTCTTCTCAGTTCATGGGCTCTCTTATTACTCTCTTGGTAAATTCTTTCAATGTACACAGGTGTTTTATTTTCAGTATATCTCACTTGTCTACTTGTGCCCCCTCTGTGTTTATGTCCTTCCCTATTTCTAATAGCCTATGTTATCCCTGTGAAAAATTTCTCAGATTGGTCCCAATTCCCTCATTGATGGCCCTAATAATTTGGGGTTTTACTTCCAGGTCTGTGACCCAGCTTGAGTTTATTCTAGTGCATGGAGTGTGGTCAGGCTCTTGCTTCTTTTTCCCACAGGTAGATATCCATTTTTTTCCAGCACCATTTGTTGAAAAGGGAATGTGCTTCTCATTTGATATTTTTTGGACCCTTATTAAAGATCAGTTGTCTGTAGGCTGATGTTTCTATTTCTGGATTTTCAATTCTTTCCCATTGGTCTTAGTATCTATCATTATGCCAATATCATGCTGTTTGACCACAGTGGCTGTATAGTGTATGCTAAAGTCAGTTAGAGCAAGCCCTCCCACTTTGTCTTTCTTCTTGAGGAGTTCTCTGCTAATTCTGGACTTCTTCCCTCTCCATATGAAGTTGATAATAATTTTTTCCATTTCTTTGGAGAAAGGTGAGAGTAATTGTATCGATATTGCATTAAACTTGTATAGTGCCTTGGGTAGAACCGACATCTTTACTATATTGAATCTTCTGATCCTTGATTGTGAGATATTACTCCATTTGTTGAAGTCACTTTTGATTTCTTGTAATAGTGTTTTATAATTTTTATCATATAGATCTTTTGTTATTTTAGTCAAATATATTCCTAGATAGTTCAATTTGTGTGTGGCTATTTTGAAAAAAAGAGGTATCTTTTTTGAATCTCCTCTTCTTTCTTCTTATCTGATGTATACAACAGTCCAATGGACTTCTCATTGTTGATCTTGTATCCTGCCTCTCTGCCATATTCCTCTATTGTTTCCAATATTCCCCTTGTGGAGCTTTTGGGGGTTTCCATATATAAAATCATATCATATGTAAAAAGCGATAATATCACTTCTTCCTTCCACAGGTGAACACCTGTGATGTCTTTTCTTTGCCTTGTACAATTATTTAAAACCTCCAGTATGATATTGAATAAGAGTGGGAACAAGGCACATCCTTGTCTGGTCCCCTTTTTCAGTGGGATTGTGTTCATCTTTTCTCCATTGACTATCATGTTGGCTGTTGTTTTTTCATAGATAGCTTGCATTGTCTCGAAGAATTTTCCTTCTATTCCTATCTTCAGTGTCTTAAACAGGAATTAGTGTTGGATGTTGTCAGATGCCGTTTCTTCATCCACTGATATTATCATGTGGTTCTTATAGTTTTTCATGTCAATTTAGCGAATGATACTAATGATCTTTAATATGGTGAACCACCCTGCATCCCGGGAAAGAACCCCACTTGGTCGGTGAATTATTTGTTTTATATATTTTTGTATTCTATTAGCCAGTATTTTATTAAGGATTTTTGCATCAATGTTCATTAGGAATATTTGTCTGTAGTCCTCAAATCTTGTGGAATTTTTTCCCGGTTTTGCTATCAGTTTTGCTATAGCTTCATAGAAGGAGTTCAGGAGTTTGCCATCTTTTTCCATGTTTTGAAAGAGTTTGTGTAGGATTGGTGTCAGTTCTTCCCTGAGTAGTTGGTAGAATTCTGCTGTAAAGCCATCTGGTCCAGGGGATTTTTTGTTGGTAATCCCTTGATAACCTTGTCTATTTTTTTCTATTGTTATGGGTCTGCTTAGATTCTTGATAGACTATTAGATTATCAACACTAGACTATCTAGACTAGAAAACTAGATAGATTCTTGATAGCCTTCTAGACTATCCTTTGGTGATAATCTAGAGAGGGACTGTAGTTCCAAGAATTTGTCTATGTCTTACAAGTTGTTGAATTCATTGAAGTGCAGTCCTTTGTAGGACTGTGTAATTATCCTTTTATTTTCATTAAGGTCAGTTGTGATGTACATTCTTTCATCCCTCATTCTTGCTATAGAAATTTTTCCCCTCCTTTTTTTGCTTAAGTCTGCCAGCAGTTTGTCAATTTTATTAATCCTTTCAAAGATTTGAACTAATTTTAGCAGCATTACTTTTTCTATTGCTTTCTTTTTGTCCCTCTCTGAATCTCAGCCTTAGTTTTTATTTTTATTTATTTGGGGGGGTGGGCATCACTGCTCTCTGGTGGTGGGAGTAGGAGGCCCAGCCCCACTGCTGGAATTGAGCCTCCGTTCCAGTGGGCCACAGTCCCGCGCACAAACACTACACCACCGGGGCTCAGCCCTCAGCCCTGATTTTTATTATTTCTTTTGCTATTAGTAGGATTTCCCTGCTGACTCTGCTCTAGTTGCTGTAAGTTCTGAGCCAACATGAGTTATGAGACACCTTTCCTTTTCCAGATGTGCATGTATTGCTATGAAACTTCCTCTGATAACTGCCTTTGCTATGTCCCATAATTTTCGGTATGTTGTGTATTTATTCTCATTGGTTTCTACAAATTTCCTAATTTTATCTCTGCTCTGGGCCAGTACACACTCCATTTGGAATACAGTTATTCATCCTCCAATTATTTGCTCTTGTTGTCTTCATCATGCCATTGTTGATTTTCAACCTTATGACACAGTGGTCTGAGAGAGAGGACTGAATGATATCAATGTGCTTAAATTCATGTAGATTTGCCTTATGCCCCAGCATGTGATCTATCTTCAAATATGTGCCATGTGGGCTTGAAAAGAATGTGAATTTTTTGCATTTGAATTAAAAACTCTAGATATCTATCAAAACAAATTGTCTAATTGTCTTGTTTTGATCTCTAGCCTTCTTGTTGAGTTTCTTTCCTTGTGATCTGTCTTTCTCGGAGTGGTG
Source organism: Nesogale talazaci (assembly GCA_004026705.1). NCBI lineage: Eukaryota > Metazoa > Chordata > Mammalia > Afrosoricida > Tenrecidae > Nesogale > Nesogale talazaci. The sequence continues at coordinate 23,280 of PVJH01015676.1, read as the reverse complement.
ATTGAAGTCACCCACTATAATTGTTGAGGCTGTGATTTCTTTTTTTCATCTTTTGGCGTGTTTGGTTTGCATATTCAGTGGGTCTCTCATTAGGGGAATATACGTTTAAAATGCTTATTGGTTCATTGTCTACCCTTCCCTTGAGCATTATATAGTATCCCTCCTTATCTCTTTTTATTGTTTGCACTTTGAGGCCAATTTTATTCGAGATTAGTATTGCTACCCCTGCTTTTTATTAATTGTTGTTCGCTTGTTATGCCTTTCTCCAACCTGAATTCTCAGCCCGTTTTTGTCTGTAGTCTTAAGATGTGTCTCCTGTAGGCAGCAGTTTTATGGGTTGTGTTTTCTAAGCTAGTCTGCTACCCTCAGTCTTTTATTTCCTGAGTTCAGTCCGTTGATATTTAAGGTTATTTTCTCCAACTGTGGAACATATGATGCCATCTTATACCTTGTGTGTTGGGTGTTTCCCTACCTCCCTTTCTTTTCAGTGTGCTGTGTCTGTGTGTCTTAGGGTTGATCATTCTTGATTTCTTTCCACTGTTAAGCCATTTCTGTCTCTGGGTGAGTTTTTTCTATGTGACATTATCTTATATGCCTTATGAGTGCTGTTCTGCTGCCCATACTAGGTCAGCAAGGAGCATTTGTAGGGCTGGGTTTCTTCTAACGTATTCTTTGAGATTTTTCTTGTCTGAAAAATCTCTTACCTCTCCATCTAGCTTGATAGATACTTTGGCTGGGTATTTTTGTGTTTGCGTTATTTTCCTTCAATTTTTGGAATATGTTTCTCTACTCTCTCCTCTTCTTCATAGTCTGAACATATTCTTATTTGGGAAATTTTATGTGTGATTGCTTTTTTTTCTCTAACTGTTCTCATGATTTTCTCCTTTTTATATTTGGATAGTTTAAGTATTATGTATCTTGGTGACTTCTTCTTGGGATTCAGTCTAGCTTGTGTTCTTTCAGACACCTGAATGATTGTGTGGTTTTCATTCATTAAGCTAGGGAAGTTTTCCTCCAGGAATTCTCTATTGTTGCAGTTGACATCTTTGTTGTGTCTTTCTCTGGTAGATGAATAATTCTGATGTTATTTCTCCTTATAGCATCAGGCATTGATCTTAGGTTTTCTTCAGTTTCTCTGATAATCTTACTAGATTTTTGTTTGCCATGTTAGATTCCACTTGACTATCCTCTAGGTCACTGATGTGGTTTTCAGCTTCCTCCACTCGATTCACAAATCCATGAGTCTGCTGTTGTTTTCTGTAATCTCATCCCTCAGCTCTTGTATTTGCCTTTGGTGTATGAACTTTATCTCATCTATCAATTCTTCTTTTTTCTGTATTGTTTCCCTCATATCCTGTATGACTCCAAGCATCATTCTGAATATCTCTTTCTGTGGCATATCAATGTCTGCTTCTTCTATGCATGCAGTTAGGTTCAGGCATCTTCTGCTGTTACCTTCTGTTTCTCCCCTTTTTTCATTAAAGTTGTTGGGGTTAATTGCTGTTTGTGTTGCATTGATTTGAGGAACCAGGTGCTATTTTTCAGGGACTCAAAGAGCATTGGCTATCTCTAGGAGACTTAAAGAAATGTGTCTTTGAACACCTTGTGATTAATTTCATTATGGAATTAGCCTAACATTTTATCCCCTTGTGACTTCACTGTTTCCCTAGTGAACCGGTTTTCCATTATCTGGAGGGCAGTTTAGGTTGTCTTCCCAGGGTTCACTGGTTGGATTGTTGTGGACTCATTAGGATGGTGCTGCACTGCATGATCCCACCAGGAGCTGGGATTTTGCAGCCCATGACAGCCTGGGGCACTGCAGGGGGTATGTGGGGGTGCTCACTGCAAGGGGAGCACCATGGAAGGCTGGTGGGCTATGCACTTCTGTGTAGAACACCGTGAATCGTGCTCAGAACAACCCCATCAGGCAGATTGCCACGGTGGCTGGGCAGTCTTTCCTGCAGCAGCTTGGAATTCAGGTGTTTGCTGTTGGAACTGCCCCGAGCTGTGTGAGGCACAAGGCTGGCAGCAGGAGGATTATTCAGATGGACACCCAGGAGACGTGTTAGAGCTCTCGCCAAACACACAGGCTGGAATTCCCCTGTAAAAAATTGGGCGGATAATACCCAGGTGGAGGGTGGGTGAGTTTCTTCACGCTCAGGCTACTCTGTTCAGGGTGGGGCTCTCCCAGCTCTGTGTAGCAGGCCTAATTGCCCTAGGCTAAGGGGTGAGGTCTGGCCTATGAGTCAAACTGGAAAAGACCAGGAATTAACACCAAGAAACCAGGTTTGCCAAACAGTGGGTGAATAGAGATTAACAAATAAACCCAAATAGTCACATAGTCAAGCCCTGATTTCTGAGTGTGGGGCCACAAGGCTTCAAATCTCTCTGGCTGGCACTGGTGGTAAGACGTGGCACCAACTAGACAATGCCCCCATGCTGGCTCAAACCGTCCCAACAGCAGCTCTGGTGGAGACAGTGGCAGACAGTGGTGGGTCAAACCCCAGCGGGGCTTTCCTGTGGCAAGACAAAAGTCTCCAGCCCCTCACTACTCCATGAATCTGTGCCTATTTATCTTTATGATGATCCTCCAGAGATCTGATGGTGCTGAATTTCTCTTTCAGACACTTCCCCCAGGCCATTCCCCTGCTGATTCCCACTTATGAGTGTCACACAGTCGCCATTTTCCCAGAAGTTCTGCTTTGTATGCTTTTAAAAATATAAAATCTAGGTTAGGAAAATAAATTGACCGGGTCAATATTTCCTGAGGATATGGCATGTTTGGTTGGAAATGAGGATATAATAAAATGAGAACAAGAAATAAAGAACATGTTCTAAAATTGATTGAGGTTAAGATTACATAATTGTTTCTAATATGTATAAACCATTGCATTGGATGGCATATGAAATATATGTGAATAATACTATTAATTTTTTTGGCATTTCAAAAATTTCTTGGAACTATCAATTGAAACTATCTTGGAACTATACATGAGAATTATATATAAAGGGTCTTAGAGAAGTTTGTAAAATATATTCCATTATATTTTTATTTCCCTTTTCCATAACATTTTTGAGGCTTCCTTGCAGATGACATCTGTGGAAAGAGATAATGAAAGAACTCAGTATCATCAGTCACAACAAGTCTAGAGGCAACAATAATACTGACTATCAATTCTCATATGTACATTCAAGTTGAAGCTGAACAAATTTAAAAGAAGTCCACAAAGGCAAAATACAACATTGAGTATATCACACACGAACTTAGAGATCTATTCAATAATAGTGTTGAGACAGTTGACACTAATGATCACAAACTAGATGAGGTGTGGAATAACATCAATGATGTCATAAATGAAGGAAGCAAAGTCATCTGACAAATGAAAAAGAAATAAAAGAGCAAAATAAATAAATGTATTAATGATTAAATAAAAATAAATAGCTAAGGAGACTGATACATACTTTAAAACACAGTGAAACTAAAGCAAAAGAAACAACAGATGAAGTAAATGAACTGAACAGAAAATTTTAAAGTGTAGCTAAATAGCATAAAAGAAAATATAATGAAATGCTCAAAGAACTGGAGCAATAAAGGGAGGTTTGGGGAGGCATACATTCAAAATTTGTGAAGATGAAAGATCAGGTGAAAAATTCAGGCCTTAATTTGTGATTTTGAAATATTTTTTGGAAAAAAAATAACTACACAGGCAACATTAAAAAAATTAAGGAATACACAGTCACTATAATAAAGTAAATTGATCAATGTTCAATCATGTCAGAAATTAGTATATGATATATATCAAGGATTATTGAAAGAAGAAGGTCAAGCTATACTGAAAGCATTACTTAAGAACAAGGTTCTGGTAATTGACAGAATACCAATTGTAATGTTTCAATAACTGGTTGCAGTGCTAGAGGTGCTTACTTGTCTATGCCATGACATTTGAAAGAGAGGAAAGAAGAGATCAATATCCATGTCCTTTCTTAAGAAAGATGCACCAGCTGAATCCATCAGTTTTTTAAACATGTTAACACCACACACAAGTACAATTTTGCTGACAATATTTCAAAAGCAGTGTATCTAAAGGGAACTTCTTGCAATTCAAACCAGATTCAGAAGAGATCGTGGAGCAAGAATGCCTTGCTGATGTATTTTGGTTGAAAGCAGAGACTATAAGAACAATATTTACCTATGCCTATAAATATTGTTGCTCTGAAAAGACATTTGACTGTATGAATAAATCATCACTAGTTGTGGCTAATATTGAAAATAAAGTATGCAAAATACTCATTATGATCACGGTAAGCCTGTGTACATATCAAGGAGCAGTTATTCAAATAGAACACAGTGGATACTGCCTGGTTTAGAATCAGGAAAGGTATGCTTCAAGATAATATCCTTTTGTCCTATTAATTCCATATAGTTTGACTCATTCTCATCAAATTGACTCTAACTCATAGCAATACCATAAGATTTATGTAAGAGCCAACACGCTTATCTTTCCACCATGAAGTGACTGGTGGGTAGTGAGTCATAAAAGCTAATGAATTGGCACCTTTGAATTACGGTGTTGGCGAAGAATATTAAGTATACTTTGGACTGTGTTGGAAGAAGTATATCTAGGGTGCTTTTTAGCAGTAAGGATTTTGAAGAATTTGCCTTATGTACTTTAGGCATGTTGTCAGAAGGAACCAGTCTCTGGTGAAGGACATTCTGTTTAGTATACTGGAGAGGTTCAGTAAAAATCAGAAACTTCTCAATGAGATGGACTTGCATGGTGACTGCAACAGCTGCACAAATATAACAGCATTTGTGGGTACTGATCAGGATGACACAGCTTTTCATTCTGCTGTCTGTGCGGTCACTGGGAATCACAATTGTCTCCATGACACCTAACAACAAGAATAAAAGGGATTTTTATATTTTATACTATTACTTATTTCCACAAGAAGTTTTATAAAAAGAGCCTTCAAGCTGAAAATTCCCTTTACTCTGAAAGAATTTTATCTTCAGCTTAATGGTTAAGTAATTTCACAGTCATTTTTCTAGTTGTAATATTTCCAGCTGGACATTTGGTGCAGTCATGAAGGCTTATGTCCTTAAACTCAGATAATACTATTTTTATTTTCTTTTATACATTTTTCTATTAGTTTTTACATTGGGTGACTTGTTTATATAAATTCTTTTTTTAGATTTATTTCTTTCATAATATGTTCATTTCTCAATCAATAATAGTTTTATCCCATCTAACTACATTTATATTTAATATTTTCTTTGTTTACAGGAAATATTTTAAAGAAATTAACCACCTATGCCTTAAAATACTATTCTTGTTTATTGTATGGAATTGTAAAACTTATCTCTGAAGGTCCTTTTTGGAGTCTTCTCCTCCCTTAAATTCCCTTCTGTACACTGGGCAAATTTTCGGAGGAGTGAAATCTGCTGGGTTGAACTTGCCTTTGTATGGGCTTCACTTTAACATGGTGAGTACACTACCTATTTCCTGTGCTAAACTAAAGCCATGTTTCTTTTGTGTTATTGAGTAAACCATGAGAATTCCCTAAGAGGTTTGCTTTTGTTCTGAAAGTGAATTTTTATTGAAAACTTGATTACTGATTAATGCTACATTTTCACTCAATAGTTTAGCACATATAATAACCTGTCTCCCCAACTATCCATATTTAAATAAATATGGATACTAATTTTAGATATGTGTGAACATAGTCACATTATTGTGTGTAGAGTGGCTCTTATACCTCGTGTTGCCCTAAGGAAATCACATACTTTGGTATTTTTTGTACTCTGGAGTAATGAGACTAGCAGAAACAAGGTGCATTATTTATGATTCTTTTTTACTCAAGACAAGATTTTGGTCTCTGGTCTCATCCTGCTCTTTGCTATGGTTGTTGGCTGCTGTTGAAACAATTCCTCCTCATGGAAATTTGTGTGCAGAGTAGAAGCACTCTGTAGGGTTTTCAAAGTTTTTAGCATCAGATCGAAAGATCAAACTTTCATGGTATGCCTGGGACGGTGGGGGGGGCGGGGTGGTGTTGAACAGTCACTCTTTAGCTCTTAGTCTAATGCTTATCCATTTGGGCCACCCAGGGACTCACTCCATTATTCTCTTTAATAACTGACAAGTTGATCTCCTGACTCTGGCTTTCTGCCACAGTGACTTGCTCCTTTTACATCATATCTTCCAGCTCATATTTTCAAATTAAATTTTCTCAGGCTGGCTCCTGGTTATTGTTACTTATTTCTTAATATCATTCTAGAAATTTACTAATATTTTCCTAATACTGGTACTCTCTTTCTTATGTTTACTTAAGTAGAAGTTTGTACCCATTCATATTTTTCCTTACTACCATATTAGTGGCCAGAAGGAAAAAATAACACATTTGTTCAACGTTCCATTTTTCACTGATCACTAAGTCACAGAAGCTAAAAGAATCTTTGTAGGAAGCAGAAAGTAGACATTTCTGGAAGTTGGACCTGGATGGATAGTAAATAACACTTCAAATTGTTGATAGGTATTCTATAGGAAGCTATGGTAAAGTTACCTGAGATAAAGAAGAGATAATTGACATGAGTCACACTTTAAAATGTAGTTTTGGAAAAAGTAGATGGAGCTATTGGGACAATGGGGAGTGGCTCTAAGGAAGGATTTTCTGGATCCATCTTCTAACAACTTGAAAATTCGTTTATTTATAGGGATCTTGTACTTGAAACTTTTACCAACTTGCATAGTATGATCTAATGTATAATCTTATAGATTAAAACCTTAGATTTTTACTTGATCAATCTTATTTGAATAATGTTAAGTTTATTTTATCAGCAAAATCAATTCATGTTAATAACTAGATGAGGAAGACCTGTAAGTGGGTAGCACACTCAGGATCATGATTTACTGTTGGCTAAAATGAGGATCTAAATTATCCATTGTATAATTATTTTTCCACCATGGGGAAAAAATAGAATTAGAGCCTTGTACTTTGTCAATTTGTCACCTAGTAATGGAAGATGAGACTGAGCCTGAATAAATGTGATGGGAGGGAAGCATTGATTCAGGTTCATAATGAGATGTGGTTGTAAAAGAAATTTACACAGTAAATTAATATGCAGGAATATATGAAAGCAAAAGAAGTTGAGCTTCCATTAAAATGAATGGCTTTAGAAACTGTGACAGCAGAAAAAGCCATTAAACATTCTACTCAAAAGACCCAAATTATCACCTGCTGCAGCTTATCTTGGTGTAGGAGGACAAATAGCAAAAAGTTCAGGTAATATTTTATCCTTTTAGAGAATTCAAATATCATGATTTGCAAAAATCTTTCTTGGGAAAATATTGATTTTTTCAAATATAAGCACAACTACATCCATGTTTCTTTTTTGTTATTGAGGAAACCATGAGCCTTTCTTAAGGCTTGTGTCATGAATTTACATTTTTATTGAATACTTGATTACTAATTAATGCTACACTTTCACTCAATAATTTAGCACATATAGTAACCTGCCTCCAAAGCTATTGATGTTTAAACAAATAATGTGAAATTTATGGATAAGTAATATGGGGAAAATGTAATGAAAACTATGAGTTCAGAGTAAGTAGATATTTGATTTGGGACATTGTCACTTGAGGTAGTGAAAATCAAATCAAATAATAAGCAAAAAAAAATGAAACTCAAACTATCATAAACCTAAGAGAAATATTGGAAAGGGTAGAGAAAACATATTAAGAATGCATGGAACAAGATTGCTAGAATTGGAACACTCACTATACCACCATCTAGTTGCTTGATATTGATAAATAACTTGACTACTCTGTTTCTGCTTCCTTATTATAGAAAGCAGGGCTTCCTACTCACCATTGCTTTCAGTGTTAGATGGATTAATCTATAAAGCATTCTTAGAATGTTATCTATAACATAGTATGTGTCATGCATTAGTTATTACTAGTAATTCTGGGATATTATTAACATTATATTATTAGAATTAGTTTAAAGCATAACTAAGCATAGGTAAATTTTCAGCTACAGTTAGTCAAGAATTTAATTAGATCTTATCTCTTCTTTAGATGATAAGTTATACATTCACCAATAGCTCTCAAATCACAATTTATTAGTTTATGTATTCCAACAGGGGCAAATACCATATGTGTTAATCTGAGTTGACTAGAGAAACAAGTTCCTAGACACTCATATGTGTATAAGATAGAGCTTTATATAAAGAGTAATTGTACATTAAGAAAATAATCCCAGCCCAGTCCAGATCAAATGTGTAAGTCGCATATTAGTCCATACATCCAACACCAATCTCTAAAACTCTTTTCCGACTCATGAAAACATGCAATGCTGCTGAATTTCAGAGGCTCACAAGCCAGTGGCTGGGGAGTCTTGTGGATCCAGCAGCGTTGTAAGCATCTCAGCACCAGAGAGCTCCAGGATTCTAGTGTAACTGCATGTGTCTTATCTATGGGAATGTCTCACAGTGAATGAGCATGTGTAACGCCTCCAGTGAGCTATTTATCTCCTTAGTGTCTCCAAATGAGGTCATCAAATTGTGACCTGATTGATAGGCTAGACTCCACCCTTTCTCTTTTAAGTCAGAAACTGTAACTACCACATGATATTTCCCCCAAAAGTGTCCATTAAAATTCCTGGGCACTCACAGAGTGTCTTAAAGTATTTGTTCTTCATCTCCTAAGTAATTATAGTTAAGGGAATAATTGTTTCAACAGGGAGAGGAAGCCCTGTAAGTACTATTTTGTCAACACCAGGCAGTTTGAAAATCAGTTACTTGGCCAACTGCCTGGAAGAGATCCATACTTGTTCCCATTACAAAGAAAGGTGACCCAACAGAATATTCAAATGATAGAGAAATGCCACTGATATTCCAAGAAGTAAAATTTTTCTGAAGATCATCCAAAAATGTACACTGACAGGGGACTAAAAGAGATTCAGGTGGGATTCAGTTGAGGACATAGAAGAAGGCATTTCAATGCAGAGATTGTATAGATATTGGCTGAAAGCAGAGAATGACAGGATGATACCTTTGTTTTATTGACTATGCCAAGCATTTTACTCTGTGGATGATATCAAACTTTAGATAACCTTGAGAAGAATGGGAATTCCCAAACAGCTTATTTGCCCCTATGGAAACTGTGCAAGAAACACAAGGCAGTTATGTGACTAGAACAAGAAAATAATATAGAGTTTTAAATTAACAAAATTGTGTTAGGTGTTTGTTATAGATTGAATAAATATCTTCTCACCACATATTGTGATATGTATGACAGGCAAGTAGTCAGAGAGGCTGGTTTATATGAAGAAGAAAGTGGCACCAAGATTGGAGGAAGGCTTACTAACAACCTGTGATATGCAACCTGTGACATAACTTTCCTTGCTCTAAACGAGGAAGACTTGAAGTACTTGCTGATGAAGGTCAAGGATTACGGCCTTCAGTCTGGATCTGACTCAATGTGAAGAAGACACAAATCCTCACAACTGGACCAATAGGTAACATCATGATAAATAGAGAAATGTTTGAAATTGTCAAGGATTTCTTCTTCCTTGTATCCACTGCTTCCTCACAGAAGTAGTAGTCAAGAGATTGAAAGATGAGCTACATTAGGCAAATATGCTGCAAAAGATATCTTTAGAATACTGAAAGCAAGGATGTTATTTTCAGGAGTAAGGTGCATCTGATCAAAATCATGGAATTTTCCATCATCTCATATGCATGTGAAAGTTGGACATTGAATAATGAAGACAGAAGAAAAATTGATGCGTTTCTATTGTGGTGCCAGAGAAGAATATTGAGAGTACCATGGACTGCTAAAAGGACAAACCAATCTGCTTGGAAGAAGTATGTCCAGAGTTCACCTTAGAGGCAAGGATGGCAAGAATTCATCTTAAATTCTTTGATAAAAAGAGGGACAGGGGAAAAAATGCAGACTCTCAATGAGGTAAATTAACACCTGGATGTAAGGATGGACTCAAGAATAGGATAATTTTGAGGATGGAACAGGACTTGGCAGTGTTGCATGCTTTTTGTCCATAAGGACTCTGTCCGTAGGGCAGTCAAATCAATAGTACTTAGTAGCAATAATGAAATCATACATATTATAGTGCAATAATTGATTCTATGTCAGTGAGAATTTTGCTTTTTTCTTGTGTTTTTAATGGCTTGGGTTTTTTTTTTTTAGTGTGTATGTTGGTGGATGTCATAGCTTGAGATAAATGTTGACAACTAGTTCTCAGACTGGATGTATCCCAGAAAAATTACATAGATTGAAAGAAGACTAAAGATTTTTTTTAAAAGAAAATCTCAGTTCTTTTAACCAGAATAAAGGCAATATATTTCTATATTTAGTCTAGTTATGAAAATCCTCTAGATATTCATGATATGTGGCAGGATTTGGCAATATTTTATTAAAGATAATTTGGAAAATGTTTTAGTCATATCTTCTCTGTCACAAGAACTCTTCATCATGTTAGGGTAGCAAGACAAAGCCTGCAAATTATATGTAAATTAGTAATCATGGAGATGTTTTAATATGATTTATATCCAAAACACAAATGTGGGCCCGAATTGGCACCCATGATATAGTGTATGTAAGTTTTGTGTAGGGCACCAGGGGGAGCATTTCTCTAGGAATGATCTTTCATTGAGTGATGGTGAGTCAATTATTTATTTATTGTCTCTAACTGGGGAGACTCCCCTATTTAGACAGTATAATAAATGTAACCATGAATGTGGAGGATATCTATAATAAAGAATATGGAAAATATATGACTGTCCCTTAAAATACAAAGGAGTAAAATAAGTATATGATGTGACATTGAAGGATATATATGATATATGATTATCCTTTGAAATACATGAACTCAAAAGCCAATGGAAAAATAAAATTAAAAGATAATGAAATTTACCCGTAAACTTTTGAAGCCTCCTCATATGCAAGGTTCTTACAGATGCATTTCATTTAGATCTCCGGAAAGTAACTTTCCACTTCAATTCTCATAATAACTGTTGTGACATGTTTATTATCCTGGAATGTAGTCCTGTCTACTGCTTTTAGAAAAATTGTAAGAGAAGAGGATTCAAAGATTGGTTGCTTCAAAGAATGTATCCTTTTTTCTTTTTTAAATGTTTTCCTGGGAACGTCTTTCAAGCTCATATGCTTATTCAGGGAAGATAAGAACAATGACAATTTTAGCTTTTTGGTTCAAGAATCATATTTCTTTGAATTTACTTTGAGGTGTTATATACATAGTCTATACCAAGAATATTTTTTTTATTTATACTACTCCCTTTCATGATATTCGAATGGAAACCTTATCATTTAAAATAATGAATGAAAGTGAGCATTTTGGTAGTGTATTGGGAAACTGCATCAGTAGATATTTGTAGTCAGAAGATATGATGCTTACAATTATCCTAAGATTTTTTTTTTTTTTTTTAGGCATCGCTGCCCTGGTGGTGGGAGTAGGAGGCTTAGCCTTTGCTCCTGTGAGCTGGAATCGAACCTCCATCACAGTGGGCTGCAGTCCCGCGCACAACCACTGTGCCACCGGGGCTCAGCCCCAATCCTAAGATTTTATAAATACAGATATTCACATCTAATTGCTTATAATTCTCCCCTATTTTAATCAAATTGGGAGCAAGGATAATACTTAACAATTAATGAGTAAATAAGCACCTAGGTAAGTGCTATATTTTCTGTAAAAATAGAAATGTTCTCTAAGCTGTCCGATATAGTAGTACATTATATAGTAGATATAATGAGCACTTAACATGTGACAAGTAAGAACTTATAACATGTGACAGCATATAAAATGTGACAACCGAGGGGCAATCTTTTAAATTGTGTTTTATTTTAATTAATTTAATGTTGCTGTAACTGTAGCTACTATATTGAACATAGCGACTCTAAAGATTATCAGAAGACCATTCTTGCTAACTAAAAAGCCTTTCTGCCAAGTTTATCTTGTTGAAATGCAGAAGACTGTGGGCACATGATACAGAATACATATAGATATAATTTAGCACTGGTTTATCTTTTTCTTCTACTTTCCTATCATGCTATAACTCTATCCTAACTGATAGACACAAATTACAGAGATGCTGACAAAAATGGTTTAATAGAGGATATGGGCTATATGTTCAGTGATTAAAAAGGTATTCCTAGTTCAGAGCCTAGCAAGTCCTAGTTCACAGTCTAGCAATTCATGTTGGTAGGTATTCATTCTCTTTTAGTAGATTCGGACAGGAAGAGAAAGTTACATTTATATAACACCTTTGATTAATCAAATTAAATTTATTTACCATTTGTTGAGAAACTTGTTACCTTTAAATATTATGAGATATAAGTAAGAATACAATAAGGGTACTGTAGTCAAGGGCTAAATTTCATTTCATGGTTTAATTCTAAGGAAACACAATAAAAATAGGGTCTTTAGAAACAAGAGGGTAATAACAGTGTTTTGGTTCTTAAATTTCATATGATGAAGTAAGGAGCAGTTGATTAGAAATATACATACACTATGTGATAATAGAATTTCTTTTTATATAAATTTCCTGGACAAGTTTTGTGTTAGTCTGGTGGATGAGAAAAACAAATTCATAAACACTTATGTGTATAAGAAAGAGCTTTATATGAAGAGTAATTGTACATGAAGGAAACATAATCTATAAGTCCAATATTAGCCCATATATCTGACATCGATCTGTAAAGTCCTCCTCAGACTCACGAAACATGCAATGACATCAAATACAGAAAGATGACAGGCCAGTTGGTGGTAGCTCTTGTGGATCCAGTGATTTTCACAGGATCTGATCACTAGCAGTGGTCTTCATGTGTCGTCTCCAGCTCAGGGCACTAGCATTGTTCCATGTGTCTTGTCAGCTACAATGGCTCCAAGGAAGAAAATCCCTGTCCCACCTCCAATGAGCTATTAATCTCCTTAGTGCCTTCAAATGAGGTCATCATGCTCAGATATCATTGACAGGTTAAGGTTCACTCCTTTACTCTTAAGCCTCAAACTGATAACAGATTATGTAACTACCACAGTTGTTATGATATTATATCATACTTAAGTATTTCTGTTTAAAATGAAGGTGAGCCCTGATGGTGGTGTGGATTAGGTGTTAAGCTGCTCACCACAAAGTTGATTCTAACCCACCAGCTGTCTGTTGCTGTAAATATTTACAGTGTTGAAAAACCCAATATAGAGTCACTATGAATTGGATGACATTTGTTGTTGTTGTTTTTTCTACTATATCCCTGCTAGTCATCAAATAATTATTGTGTCCTTATGCAAATCTTTTCTTGATTTTTTAATTATTATAATCTCATAAAATTTCATTTCTTTTTTCATCAATAATTTTATTGGGAACTCATAGTTCTTCTAAAATATTATTTTGTTGAGGGCTCATATAGCTCTTATCATAATCCATACATTCATCAATTGTGTCAAGCAAATTTGTACATATGCTACCAGCATCATTTCCAAAACATTTTCTTTCTCCTTGAGTCCTTGGTATCAGCTCCTCATTTTTCCTCTTTCCCCCCTACCCTTCCTCCCTCATGAACCCTTGATAATTTAGGAATTATTGCTATTTTTTATCTCCTACAATGGCTGATGTCTCACTTCACCCAATTTTCTGTTGTCCACCCCCCTAGGAGAGGATTAGATGTAAATCATTGTGATAAGATCCCCCTTTCTCCACCCCCTCCAACTTCCCATTACCCTCTGGATATTGCTACTTCCATTATTGGTCCTCACGGGTTTACCTGTCCTGAATTCCCTGTGTTTCCAACTCTTATCTGTACCCGTGTACCTGCCCTGGTCTGACTGGATTTGTAAGGTAGAAATGGGGTCATGTTAGTTGAGGAAGCATTAAAGAACTAGAGAGAAGTTGCATGTTTCATCAGTGATATACTGCACCCTGGCTGCATGTGACCCTTTTGTTAGGGGATGTCCCATTGTCTACAGAGGGCTAAGGTTCTCCCCTTTCCACTCTCCCTCGTTCACATTGATATGATTTTTTGATTTGGGTGTATGAATGGCATTGGGTTTTGTTTAGCCTTTGGACATCTTACTAGAAGGTGGCAGGACATCATTATTATTCTACAGGAAATCTGGTTCACTTCAATAAAATGCCTTACCCTTAAGTATGAGTGGGATCAGTAAGGAAGAAATATGAGTGGGATCAGTAAGGAAGAACATTTAAGAGAAGATACATCTGCACATGCCATGGAGCCTTAAAATTTCAAGGAAAATATGACAAAACCTATGCAGTAAGGAAGAACTTTAATAAAAATATATGAAGGGTAAATGACTACAGAAATTAAGGGGTAATGATGTGAGTAGAAAGTCGTGAGAAAGGAAAGAGAGAGAAAGGCACATGGAGAAGAGGGACAGACAGGAAGCAAGAGGTGGAATGAGAGGGCAGTAGAGAATAGAGAGAAACAGAGATGAAAGAATGCAGGGACTTGGAGAGAAACTTGTATGTATTACTACTCTACCTTTTCAGATCTTCTGGTACAGCAGTTCTCAACATGTGGGTCACAACCCCTTTGGGGCTCAATGACCATTTCACAGGGGTCACCCAATTCATAACAGTAACAGCCTTACAGTTATAAAGTTGTAACAGAAATGATTTTCTGGTTTGGGGTTTGCCACACATGGGGAACTGTATTGAAGGGTCACGGCATTAGGAAGGTTGAGAACTACTCCTCTCTTATGTTGTGTTATGTTTTTTTCAACATTTTCAATTGTTTAATTTTATTACAATCTTTATGTGCTCATTACAAAAAGGAGCAAAAGAAGTTTTAGAAATTAAAAATGCTTTTTTAGAACTACATGAAATATTATATAGAGAAGTTTAATGAAGAGAAAAATGCAGAGTTAAATAAAATGATCAATTTACATAAAGGCTGCCATATGATTGTCTTAAGGACTTTAATCAGAAAATAAATTACACTTATTATCTGATCACTAATAAATTATTGTGGAAAATGATTGATGTTGAGCTCTTGTCAGTTTCTTCACCAACTGTGACTCCTTGCATGTATAATTTATGACACAAGGCAGTACTACTGGGGACAAACGACCTGTGAGGTGTCTTTTTGTTTAGAATTACCATATTTTCGGACCATAAAATGTACCTGACCATAAGACACACAGCTTTTGAGAGCAGGAAAACAAGAAAAAAATATTCTGAACCAAATAGTACTGGTATACTAAAATATTTATTAAAATAAAGCAAAACATGGTGATATTTAGCAGCATAAATTCAACAGCAGTATTAAGAGCTATCATCTCTTTCATTAACACATGAGGGGAGTTGCTAGCTGTGCCCATCAGGTGACCTGACTGATATTGAGATTCCAGAGGTTGGACTTCCCCCAAACACACATCAAGCCACAGCATGCAAACAGCAGTGGACAGTCAGTGAGCACATGGGATCATAAACAAAAATGTTCTGGGGTACCACACTTTCAGGCAATATGATGCACCCTCAATATCCCCCATTTTAGGGGGAAATGGGGGACAAATAGAGTATTCATCTTACGGTCCTATGGTCTGACAAATACAGTACTCATCTTTTCTATAGGCAATTTTGAATCACTTCAAAAGCAATATCGACAGTAGTCTATACAACATGTCCACCTGGCCTGCACAGGTCATTGCATGCATTGTGGGCATTCATACAGTGTGAAATTCACCTGAAGTAAGCAAAGAATTTCATAGACTACATTTACACACACTTTTCTGCTTTTATCAACATGGTTTATAGTTAGTGAAACCCGTGCATAGGGAAATGTTATGGGGCTACAAAATAATTCATTCAAAAATGTATTTGACCATGGGATGAGTCACGCTTCTGTAGTGAAGACGACAGTTAAGAACCCTCTTCTTGAGTGTTTGCATGTAATTGGCAGGAGAAAAACAACACAAAAGGAAATGAAAAGCTCAGCTAGCACTAAATGCTATGAGGCATCACTTGTGGGTGGAATGTTACTGTGCTTGGCTACCAGCTGAAAATCAGCTATTAAAAGCCATAGGATTCCCAATTCTCCTTTGACCAGATGGAGTCACTATGAGGGCACTGGGCAAAGCTAAAAGAAGAAAATGCGATGAGTCATGAGGAATTCTGTACATCAACCCTTCAAGGAATGAGAAAGTGCCTTTTGATATCCAGGGAAAGCTTCTCAAAAAGTGCCATTTCAACTGAAAAAAGAATAATGAAGGAGTAAGAAGAAAATACCCAGAAACAGAAAAGGGATTAGAGCATCCAAATGAAAATTAGCAGACCAATAAATATACTAATTTTGTACATCTCTACAAACAAAACCAAACTATTGCCCTCAAGTTGACGCCTACCCACAGTGACTGTAGTAGTCATATGCTTATGTTAATTTCATGATTGAGATGTAGGGGTGGGGTCTGGCCTGTTTAACCGGAGATAGCCATTGAGTAGCCAACGAGGTCTGTGTATGGGCATGGCTTTCTCCTGAGACTTCTGGGAAATCTCGCGATATTTCCCTCGTGAAGATGAGAAACTATCTCCCCAGTTGTTGGGAGTTAGTCAGAGAGATGATGAATCACGGACAAGACAAGTTGGCAGTGTCTGAGGAGCCAGAGAAGCCACACAGCTTGGCCCTGGCGGAGCCAGACCTCTGAAGCTGGAGAAGCCACGTGGAGAAGCGCTGAGCTGCTTCTGCCACCACTGGATGCTGTTGATGAACACTGAGCCCTGGAAGCGAGGAGCCATGGGGAGACCCCTGCCAGTGCCGGGACTCTGTACTACTGACCTGTGACTTCATGAGTCAGAAGGAGACATTATAGACTAGTATTAGGCATATGGGCTAATATCAGACTTATGACTTTGAACTGGACTGGGTTGGGGTGCTTTCTCAGTATTCCATTCCTTTTGCATATAAACTATTCCCTTATACCTGTATGTGTGCCTAGGAAATTTGTTCTTCTAGTCTACCCAGACTAACACAGTGACCCTATGAAACAGCATAGAAGTACCCCTGTGGGTTGCCGCCGAGCCTCTAACTCTTTATGGGAGTGGAAAGCCCGGTTTGTCTCCAGTGGGGTGGTTGGTGTTTCCCAAGTACTGGCCTGACTATTCACAGCCCAATGGTAACCACAATGCCACAGGGACTTATTCAGAATTTTTCTCGTCTACGTGGCTAGATATGGATTATAATGTACAGAAGAAGTTGTAACTTTCTTACCTAAGAAAACAAATTTGGCTGACAATTTCGTCGAATTTATGGTGCTAGGCCAACAGTTCCTGTTTTTCCATAGTGTGCTTTGGGAACATATATTCTTCTTCATATATTTTGTCTTCATTTTATTATCACTTTGTGCATATGACTTTTCCTAAGGTACTGTTTTAAAAGGCTTTGTAAATATCCTGATAAACTATAAAAATTATATTCTATACTTAAAATGGTTTCTGTCCATTTCCATGATGATATTCTATGATTACAAATCTTCTCTATTTTGAATAGTCATGGAATCATTTTGAATATTATAAAAGCAAAGCAAAAAGATAATACAGAGATGATTTCCAAAGTGACATTTTCAGTATTTCTTTTGTAGGTAATTTTGTATATATGTATATGTAAACTCTAGAAGATTTTTTTCTTCAAAGGAAATCATAACGTTTATTGTTTTCATTTTAGGTAAGTTGTCTTTTCATCACAGCACTAATATACACAGCTTAGCCTCAAGGAACACGTATTATTTTTTTCTCTATTTGCATGAGACACAAAAAAACAGAGAAGCGTGATTGGAAAGATTTTCACCGAAGTCTAACAGGAAAATTGGATGAATCTACTGTCTTGTAATACACACTGTCTTCCCAATATTTCCTTCTGGTGGATTCAGCATTAGATTTTGGAATTGAGAAGATGTCAATTTCATACACACTGTGATAGTTATATAATCTCCTATCAACTTGAAGGTTTTGTGAGTGAAGGGGTGGAGATTAGCCTGTCAATCAGGTCGCAGTTTGATTTGAGTATGACCAAGATAAATGGCTTTCTGGTGGTGAGTCTCCCTCTCTCTCTGGTTTACCTTCCTATTGGTGAGTCACATGGCTGAGTCCTGCCTAGTGATGCTTTCACAACAATTGAATCCATAAGACTCTGCACCCACTGGCCTATGATTGCCTGTAGTTTCCATCATGGCAGGTAACTGAAGGAGTCTAATGATGGGTTTATAAACTAAGTGCCAGAATTAACGGCTTGATTTGGATTGGGCTGAGATGTTTCTTGATATCTATTACTCCTGGATATAAAGTTATCCTTATACATGTAAAAGTGTCACTGGATTTTTTTAGTCAACAAAGCCTAGTTCACACAAACACATAGGATCACTCACATGTGAGTACACAAGGAGTCCACCAAAGATGAAGTATTGGTATTCACACAAAACTGAACATTAAAATTGAAGATAGTTAAATCTGAGCAGATGGTTGTCCACAATATTTATATTTTATATGAAATTTCATTTTGATTTATTAATGAAACTATAAAAATGCCTTAATAAAACATGCTCAGAAGCATCCATAACACAAGAGATGACTAGCAGGGCTTATTTTGTTGAGGCCATAAAGATTAATTAGCAAACAGAAAACATAACTTTCAAAGTTTTTATGGACTGCCCTTCGTGGTAAATATTTTTAAGGCCTCCTGCATATTTCCTAGTAGATTTGGCAGCAGATGGAGCAAAGCAACCCAATTAGAAAATATTTTTAAAATGTTTCCAAATCTGAGATCATGCAGCAATAAATTGCTGAGTATGCAGAAAGATGAGATTCCAGTATAGGATGCTAGTAGAAGGTACTGGGCCAGGAGGGGAACCTGTAGCTACTGGAATTCAACAAGAAGTAAAGATTTGGAATAGAAGGGGGGGGGGAGATTTGGATAGAGATGTGTAATTATGAAATACAGTGAATTATTGAAGATGGTTTTTCTAGCCATACTCTTTTTTACCCAACCAATTCACCTTCATTTGCCCGATGGCTCTATAAAAGAAATGAGAGAGAGCAAGGCACTGATTGGATTGTGGAATTCAGCCAAGAGTGAATTTTGATTGCCATCCTTCTGAGTATATAAATCACTAAGGGGGGAATCTCACTACCAGTGTAAGAGAAGAGTCATTACTAGCCCTAAAAGAGCTTTGCAACCTTGCTCAGCAGAGCAGAAGCCAGGCCAATTGGCTAAGGGTCAGAACCTGCAAGCATGGGAGGGGAGCAGTTGTTGCAGAACCACTGACTCTTGAGCATCCCTCACCTAAATGGAAACTTGGGGACAATAGGTGTCAGATTAGGATAAAAAAGGAGGGAGGGGAAAGGTGGGACCATGTGTGACCTCCTCCTGGCACAATCAGCCTTGACCAATGAGATGGAGGAGATCAGATATCAGACTCCTGGGCTGTTTCCTCAAAGACCAAGGATAAAGGTTTCTTTTAGGTACTAATTTCTGGAATACAAAAATTCTGGAATAATTGCAACTACAGAAAATCAAGAAAAAGTTTGAGGAATGAAGAAATAGGAATTGCTCATTGCAAATGTTCTAAAGTCCTGGGATTAGAAAACTATGTATGCCCATGTAGAGAAAATGAACCAGGAACTCAGTCATGAGAGGAGGGGAATTTGGATCTTGCAGTTTCTTTCTTAGGTCTTGCCTAAAAGAGATGGAAATAGTGTCAGAGTGCAGATGCCTCTGGGTCTGAAGGTGAGAACAAAAAAGGTGAAAGCCTTTCCCCCTGGTGGAAGGCAGTGCTGATGTGCTCATTTTGACAATTACAAAAGTGAGAATGAACAAATCACATGCTACTGCAAGATTCTAACAACTGGGCCAAATGTCTCCCACATTCTGAAAAATGAATAAGTCAAAATTTATCTGTAGCCCCTGTTTTGGGTGTTTATTTTTAGAGGTAAGTCAACAAAATGTCTTCATCCTTAGTTGGACCAGAGAAAATGCATCTAAAGCATACATTTGAAAGCCTTTATTCTATTCTTGAAAAACAAATACACATATCTCCCCTATAAACACTATCTCATATATAATTTGTATAATTTGTTGTTGTGGTTGTGAAAAAAAGTGCTTCAAATTTTTAGAAGGGAAAACAATATATCTGTAGTGTGCCTTAGAAGATGGTAAAAAATAAAAGCAAAATTTGATAAACTCCATAGTGTTAAAACATTCAATATTAGAAGATGCTCTTTTTGTCTTTATGTTCCCCCAGAAAGGACTGAAAAGTAAAATCTTGTCACACTTGGTTTTAGCACATTATAGATACATTTATCTCCATTGTGGTGTGCCAATGCTTATTATTTTTATTTCTCATTTATTATGCTTACGCATCTCTTAGCACCCTTTCAAATTATAAATTTTTGTTTCATGAAGGTGGTTTCTTTAATTTCACATTTGTATCCTTTCTCCATATATATCTTCTGTCTTCTGCATAGATGGTACTCTTTTTATGGTACTTGTGTTAGAGTAGAGAAACAAATTCATAGACATGTATATGGTTATAAGGGAATGGTTTATAAATGGAACATTGAAAAAGCATCCCAACCTAGTCCAGTCCAAAGTCATAAGTCCAATATTAGCCCATATGTTCGATATCAGTCTATAAAGTCTCCTTCTAACTCAGGAGGTCACAGGCCAATGGGTGCAGAGTCTTGTGTACCCTGCTGGGGCAGAGGCATCCTTGACATGGCAGGGATCTCCCCATGGGTCTTCATTTCCAGGGCTCAGGGTCCATCAGCAGTGTCCATTGCCGGTAGAAGCATCCTGTTGCTGGCAGGGGTCTCTCTGTAGCTTCTGTGGCCCAAGAGGTCAGGTTCCATCAGGGTAAGCCCATGTGGCTTCTTCTCTAGCTCCTCCATTCTCAGGAATTAGGATTGATCAGCATGCTGTCATCTCATCTTCTCAGTAGTTCATCTTTCATTCTGTGTAGCGACTCCCAACCACTGTGGAAAATGGTCTCCAATCTTCACGAAAGAAATACCGCGAGACTTCCCAGAATTCTGAGGAAAAAGCCACACCCACACGGAGGCCTCATTGGCTCCACAATGGCTATCTCCAGATTAGCAGGCTAGACTCCACCTCTACAGCTCACTCATGAAATTGATATAGGTATATGACTGCCAGAGTACTCTTAAAAATTAGAAATTCTAACATGCCACTTAATACTTTTACTTAAACCACTCTAGGTCTTTTTCTATCAATTTGAAATTTATTTTCTTTAACCTTTAATTACTATAAGTGGGGATTGGACCTTGAATATGGTACATATTTTGTATCTGTTTCAAAGCGAGCAACTTTTATTCTTAATTTCTTACTTGCATCAGATAAACTTTGGAAGCAGGTAGCTTTGTGTTAAAATTCCAGCACAGCAATTTTGTCACTATGTGACTCTGATCTATTCAATTCTTAGAGTGCTAATTTCATTCTTGTTTAAGGGCTTTGATGAGAATTAAATATGCTTTGCCTATCATAGTGCCACTAAGTTTCAAGTCTTAAAAAATGGAGGGTATTATTATTATCAATGAATAATTTAATAATAGAGGTAAATGGATTCCTGGAATGCTTCCTCATGCTAGAGTCTTCCGAGAAGGTGCCAATAAGTGTTCCTTGTTCTTTAACTATAATGAAGATATTCACCACATAAAAGTAAATTATAATGGTTGACTATTATTTATTCCATGTCATGAGTAAAAGGAATAAAACAGTTGTAGCGATCTAAAATATCTATGGTTTCCTTGAAGTGACAAACCGACATACATCAAAAGGTACTATTAAGCTGATGTCGTGACATTAAGATATTCTAAGAAGGCACTGTGGGGAAGGTTCAGCTATCACTGAAGACAGTTTGATTAAGAACTGGTGCTGAAACTTTTATAGTACCTATTCCTAATAATGCAAAATGGCATTTGCCATAAGATTTAGAAGAGAAAGAATTTAAAGAATACCAATGGAGGAAAGGTGAATTACAAAGAGATTTATTTTTTCATCCATTGTTCCTTCATTACCTTCCATCTAAAGTCATAATGAGATGTCACTGGGTCAGAATTGTATGCAAACTAAAGTCAAGCTCACCAGAAAATCTGTTTTCAAATTATGAAAATGTTCATGTAATTACCATATTATTTTATGAACCAATAGTAGTGAAATATTTATATACATAATTTGGATATAATCTTCTTAAAATTTAAAACTTAAGATCAAAGTAACTTAATCTAAGAATGAAACAAGAAGTTATCTTCAAATTTAAAATTTCTATCATCTACACTTATGCTAGAAAATATACACTTATGCTAGGAAAATATATTGCTCATGTGAATTTCAGGGAGAAATATTGGCAGCCTTAGTTTTTCATGCATTATAAGTCAGAATAAAGGTCAGTTCCTTTCCATTTCCTTCCCCCAATGTGTGTCAACTTCAAAATGTGCAGGCCCTTCTTTCAAGGTGTTGGTCTGCTATGCATTTTCAAGCCATCAATCTTTCATTTATTAGTTTAATCCTGTGGCAGACACCTAATCTGGTGCCAATTTGAGGATTCAGAGTGTAGGAGCAGAATTTAGCCTGTCAATCTAGAGATAGCCAATGAGACCTCTGGGGTGGCCTTCTTCTGAGAATTCTGGGAAATGTGGTAATTCCTTCTTGGAAGCAGGAAATACTATCTCTCTGTTCACTCCCTGGGAGACATTGTAGCTGACAAGACACAAGGCAGCATGCTGATAGACCCTCAGCCCTGGTAGCTGGAGGAACCATGAGGAGAGCCCAGCCGGTGCAAAAATGCGTCTACCACCACAGGATCCACAAGATTCTGCACCACCTGCCTGTGATTATCCTGGTGTCATTGCATGTACTTCATGAGTCTGATGAGGACTTATAGATTGGTATTAGACATATGAGCTAATATCGGACTTATGACCTTGAGCTGCAATGGACTAGGATGTTTATTCAATATTCAATTGCTCTTGTATATAAACCTCTTTCTTATGCACATGAGTGTTTATGGAGTTGTTTCTGTAGTCTACCCAGATTAACACAGATGCTGATCTATTTGCACAGCCCAACTATAACAATACCAAGAAATGTAATGTGCATGGTGGTCATGGTTACTACCTGAAGAGATTATCTTGTTTGATTGCAATTCTTATATTGTCTTAGTAACTGTCCTTTCTAGAGGGCTCAAGTTACGGTTGTTTGACAATGTTTAATCATTGTGCATCAT
>PVJH01015675.1:0-52711 GCA_004026705.1 Nesogale talazaci | reverse complement strand
CCAGATGTGGGGATCTGAGTGTTCTTTACAATGAGATTTCATTCATACTGAAGGCTGGAACCTTTGATCTTCAATACAAAGTACTCGATTTCAGGAAGCATGGTTCAGTCATTTGCATACTGCAGGTTGTTAATAAACCTCTCTCTAATCCTGATCCCACAGTCTACTTTATAAAATCCAGTTTCTGTGATTATTTGCTTGGTATACAGCTAGAGAAATGGACACATGTATGGTATCGAGAGAACTTAGCTGTTGTTTCCAGATGTCACTGAGTCATCTCTAACTAGCGGAGACGCTACACACAACAACCCAAAACACTGCACGGTCCTGTTCCATCTGATGCAACCACCGTGTCAGTCCATCTCATCAAGATCCTTCCCCTCTTTAGCTGTGCTTCTCCCTTACCAACAGTGATGTCCTTCTCTGGGGACTGGTCTAATTTCACATGTCCAAAGTATGCAAAATGAACTCTTGCCATCTGTGGCAGTCATGTGCTTATGTTAATTTCATGATTGAGATGTAGGGGTGGAGTCTAGCCTGTTAATCTGGAGATAGCCATTGAGTAGCCAATGAGGCCTCTGTGTGGGGATGGCTTTCTCCTGAGACTTCTGGGAAATCTCGCGATATTTCCCTCGTGAAGATGAGAAGCATCTTCTCCAGTTGTTGGGAGTTAGTCTGAGAGACAATGAATCATGGACAAGACAAGATGGCAGCGTCCGAGAAGCTGAAGGAGCCAGAGGAGAAGCCACACAGCATTGCCCTGATGGATCCAGACCTCTGAAGCTGGAGAGGCCACATGGGGACCTCTGTCAGCACTGAGTTGCTTCTGACACCACTGGATGCTGTTGATGAACCCTGAGCCCTGGAAGCGAGAAGCCATGGGGAGACCCCTGCCAGCGCCGAGATTCTGCACCCACTGACCTGTGACTTTGTGAGTCGGAAGGAGACGTTATAGAATGATTTCGGGCATATGGGTTAATATCAGACTTATGACTTTGAACTGGACTGGATTGGGATGCTTTCTTAATGTCCTATTTCTCTAAGGTATAAACCATACCCTTATATCCATATGAATGTCTATGAAATTTGTTCCTCTAATCTACTCAGACTAACACACCATCCTTGCCTCTATGGAGCACTCTGGCTTCACGTCTTCCAATACTGACTGGTTTGTCCTTTTAGCAGGCCACGGTACTTTCAATATTCTTTCCCAGGACCACAGTTCAAATGCAAGAAACTCTAGTAACCATACGGCTTTTGCCTATCCAGGTACTAGTTAACTGGTGAAGTCCAACAAGAGCTTGTCCACAGCCTAGTTTGTTTTTGCATGAGTAAGGTAAGGTTTCTTTTACCATCTCTGTTTAATTGAATAATATATGGAAATTTCAAGGTAAAATTTAATGCTTCCATTTGCAATTACTTCTCTTTATAAATCGTTATTTTTTTTCAATATTGTGCAGTCAGCATAAAATCCAGGATTTTTTTAAAAGTTGATTTCTGAGATTAAGATTATAAGACTGAAACCCTCATTAACAAATTCTAAATCTATGTGTTCATTGGAATAGTCTGATAAACTTCACTTGTTGACTAGTAAACAAATAGCACACATTTTAAGTTATTAAAATACATTTTTGCTGACTTTGCTAAATAAATATATCTGAAGACACTTTCTTATGTGAGTTATATTAACTTTATATATTATTAAATAAAATCTATTAGCTGAAACCTTGGACCAAACTTTAAAAAAGAATAATCATGCACAAAGGCCTTCTTCATGGCCACGTTATTTCAAAATAACAGATTCTAAACAATTTAAGAACTGCAATTAATTTAATTTCTATTTCACTACTCCTTGTCAGAGAAAAAAATTAAAGTCCATAATAGGATGAATGGAAAGGAATTATTTGTCCTCGGAGAAAAGAAGAAATCAGCAAGGCACGTCCTCTAAGGCAAGGCGCACATTTTTAAGCTTGTTTTTCCATTGACTTAAGGTCTTAAGGCCTGGCGAGGCGGAGATGGGGGTAAGCTACCTAGCACATTAGCACTGATTATTTCGTCAAGCAACCAATTAGCACTTACTGCTTAGTTGTAAAAGGAGTCCTGGTGGCGTAGTAGGCTATTCATTAGAATGCTAACTGCAGAGTCAGCAGTTCAAACCCACGGGTAACTCCACCAGCAGTGCTAGAAATATGACGCTTTCTGCTCCAGAAGAAATTTACAACTTTGAAAACCCTAGGGTAGGAGTTCTCAAAGGTTTTAAGCAGGGGGCCTGTTCACTGTCCCTCAGGCCATTGGAAGGCCAAACTGGGCCAGGGATGAGCGAGTTGCTAAGCAGGACAGGCAGCAAAAACACCCAGCGACTGGATAGATCTCCTCGACGGGGCCGCATGTGGCCCTCGGGCCATAGTTTGAGGATGCCTCCCCCAGGGAGGAGTTCTGTTCTCCCCCTAGCAGGTCACTGTGAGTGGGTCAGAAGAGGTTGATGACTGTGGGCTACTTGGTACTAGAGTGTGGGCTCAGAGGAGAGAACCTTTGCACTGGGAGAGAAGCCCAAAGTCAAGTGTCAGATCTCTCAACCATTGAGAGCTAGACTCTATTAACCTTCTACAGTGATACACAGAAATTTCCTTGTATATGCTTAAGTGAAGTGGCTCCATAGAAATGGTCCCAACATCCCTTTAGTCAATGAAGCCCATAAACATGAAGAATATCCAGATCCACTCATTAACTACAGTGATCTCCAACCTAAGGCCCACTAAGCTGAGAGAGTACAAAATAATTTACTGAAGATAAACACAGACACATCCTAAAATTAAATTTGTTTTTTTTATCTTATTCATATTATACTTCCTTTGTATTTTACTATATAAAAGATATTTGAACCTAGGTATATATGCACATTTTTTCTATTTTTTCCCAATTATTTTATTGGGGGCTCTTGCAGCTCTTATAACATTCAATACATCATTTGTATCAAGCATGTTTGTACACATATTACCATATTCATTTCAAAATATTTTCCGCTTGAGCCCTTGGTATAAGCTCCTCCTTCTCCCTCCCTCCTTTTTTTAAGGAGTCATTTTATTGGGGGCTCATGCATATATATTTTATTAATAAATATAATCCATCTATCAAGGCTGAGGAGTAAAAATGTGTAAACTCTTAGTCTCACAGAGGCGTCTGGATGGCACAAACTAGGCTGACTGCTCCCCTTAAGATTGGAGGGGCAACATTTACTCGCTGACGCCATGGAAGAAAGGCCTAGTGATCATTTTTCATAAATATTTTAGCCAAGAGACCCTACTCAGAATCCTCCAGACTACAAGAGTATGTTTACCTGTCTGTGCTGTGGTTGGTTCATAGACCACCCTCAGTTGAGAACGATTAAGAAATGCAGATGCCCATGGACAGTATGTGAATGGAGAGCTGAAGCTTGGCTGCCACTGAAAATATTTTGCCTAAATGACAACTCTGTCCACAGCT
This sequence comes from Nesogale talazaci, assembly GCA_004026705.1. Classification (NCBI taxonomy): domain Eukaryota; kingdom Metazoa; phylum Chordata; class Mammalia; order Afrosoricida; family Tenrecidae; genus Nesogale; species Nesogale talazaci. Next base: position 49,228 of record PVJH01015675.1, on the reverse strand, counting down.
CAGTTTGAGACTGAACCATTTGCCCCGCGTGGGTTGCAACGGTCCAGCAGGACTCAGTTTTTACTCTCCTTTCTCAGTTCCCTCTCCCTGCCCAATGCATCTAGCCAAACCACAAAATCTAATTCCAGCTTTTGCTTCAGGCTCTAAGAATTTGCAAGCAACTGATTAAGAGGCAAAGGGTTTACTTTTCTGTGTGGACAAGTTCCCAGAATAGACAGAGTTTTCTTTGGTCTTGATTTTTACAAACTTCCATGGGGCACAGTAGCATCTCAAACTTTCACCTTGAAGTGCTCCCACATCAGCATCATGGGAGAAACCAAGAAGATTGATCTATTTTAAAGATGGACAGAAAAACGTTTAAGAGACAAATTACTTATGGGTAGACAAGGCCCGATGTTCTCAAATCCTAAGAGGATCTAACATAAGATTTTAAATGTATCTCAAATCAGAATTTGACCAACTAACTTTTATATACATACATACATTAAAAGTTTAGTCCTCAATTCATTCTGCAAGGCAGTGGGGGGAGTAGAGGTAATAGAAAGTGGTGGTGTGACTAATAAAACACAAGACTAACTACTGTAAACACCTTTGCAAAAACATGAGAACAATATAAAAATTCTTTGAAGAATAAAAATTGTATTATGAGCCCCAAGAGAAAATCTTATGAGCATATAAAATAGTGTCAATTACCCCTTTGAATTCAGACAGAACCAAAGGGCGAGCTTCCTTTTTGGCACTTGAATTGCTCGGCTGTAGCAGCCAAAGAATATTCGTCGGAAGAAATGTCACTCCTGAAACAGGAGGATAGCTCTTCCCGGGCAAGTCAAGAAGAGGGAAGCCAACACATTCCACATCACCCAAAATGGCCACAGATCAGATGACGTGCAGCTCAGCACTTTGGTATGAACAGCTGAGATGAGCTTAATGTGTGGGCTTCCCCCTTACTCTCTCTTCTCGAGAATATTAATGTTTCATTTGTGTTTTTCAACTTCTAGTATAGATGAAAATGCTGAGGAAGAAGTTAGTCCTGGCAATTTACTTTATTATTTGCATATTTGTGCAAAATCTTGTACCTCAAAAGCAGCTTAGATTTGGGGATGATCTGTCCATGACAGTGTGGACTCTTATCATCTGCTTCCTGAGGTGACTTCTTTCACAGGCTACATTACCCCCAAAGGACATCCAGAGTGAACATAGTCACTGTATGCATGAGGAAGGAAAAACTCTCCTTCGGAAAATAACTGTTAAGATAAAGTTGAAGAGCAGAGTAATTTGTAACTTAAACTGACCTACTTAATCCTCAACAATGCTAACTGGGCTTACATCAGAAAACAGGCAATCCTGAAACTAAAAAAAGAAGTGATGATAATGATTTTCTTCTGTATATTATGCTTACTGTCTGCCAAAATTTCAGAGTTGAAAAATTTTAAAACACTTTCAAAAGAATACAGAAATGTTACCCACATGACTGTACACAAAGGAAAAAACCTCCCACCTCCTACATGAGCTTGCTAGTGAGACTCACCCTGCTTCCATGGTCTCACCTTTGAGACTCTTCCTTTATGCTTCACTGGCATCCCACATGCAACCCATACCCAAATCTTAGGGCGCCTACCATCAATACCTGCTCATAAACCACACACATCTCGCCACCTCTCCTGCTCCACTCTAACGGAAGCCACATCATCTATTTGGGATACTGCCTGATCAAACACAGCCCCTTCTCTTGCAGTTGAGTCATAATGAGTGGTCCTTTCAGAAGTGGACGTCAGCTAATTCACTCCTATCCTTAACACCCTGTCCCCACTGCCAGCGCATAGCAAACTCATAGAACAGTGTAGAACAGTCTCCTGGAGATGCTGAGAATATGAATTTTCCAGAAAGCAGACAGCTTCATTTCTCTTCTTGAGAGGGTAGAAGCCCAGTTCATCCTCTTTGACACCACCAGAGATCATTAAGTCCTTACAGTGCCCTCTTTCCCTTATACTAAAAGCCAGAAGACTTGCAATGGCCTATAAGAGTGGTTCTCAACCTTCTTAATGCCGTGACCCTTTGACACAGTTCCTCATGTTGTGGTGACCCCCAACCATAAAACTATTTTTGTTGCTACTTTCTAGATAATTCACTTCCATACTTTAAGTATGGTTCACCATCCTATGTTAAAAGTTACAGCCTTCTTAAATGCTTCCTCTGCCCCACCCCCACTATCATAATCCCTATTCTACCTTACAAATCCAGTTAGACCAGAGGGTGTACACTGATACAGATGGGAACCGGAAACATGGGAAATCCAGGACAGATGATCCCTTCAGGACCAGTGGTGAGAGTGGAGATACTGGGAGGGTGGGAGTGGGGGGGAGGTAAAAAGGGGGAACTGATCTACAAGGATCTACATATGGCCCCCCTCCCTGGGGTATGGACAACAGGGAAGTGGGTGAAGGGAGACATTGGACAGTGTAGGATATCACAAAATAATAATAATTTATAAATCATTGAGGGTTCGGGAGATAGGGAGTGGGGAGGGAGGGAAAATTTGAGGAGCTGCTACCAGGGGCATAAGTGGAAAGAAAATGTTTCGAGAATGATTATGGCAACAAGTGTACAAATGTGCTTTACCTACATTGGATATAATATGGATTATGGAAGTTGTATGAGCCCCCAATAAAATGATTTAAAAAAAGAAAGTTATAGTCTTGCAGATAGGAAATTTTGTCTTGGTCACTGATGCAACCTACATGTATGGCATAGAGATTAATACATGGAAGGTTATCATAAAAAAAGAGCAGAATAAATAAACCCAAGAAAGAGTATGACCTAAAGACTTGGGCCTCAAGTTTTTCTAGAGTGCCTCAAATTCCATTGGAAAAATAAGCTAATAGTCTATTACAAATTTTGCTCTTATTCCTTGTTCTAAATTATGTGTAGATGGAAGTATTTCAGTAGTAAAAAGTCTTCCAGGTTTCTCTGGGGCTTGTGATAAAGCTTTTTTTATTCTCTCAACAGAAGGTGAGGACTAATACACAGACAGAAGAAGCAATAAAGTTGAGTGGAACTCTCACACGCGAAGTTGGACGCCACTCTGATGACAGAACCCATGAGACCCGCAGCACGGAGCATCAAGAAATGAGGTGCTAACTCCATGGTCCCCACAAAGGAATCAGAAACGACTCACATTGTCGGGTCGATTTGCTGCCTAAGTCACCTCTGGAAATTGATAGCTTTATCTTTCTCTAGATAATCTGAACCTAACTGTGATGCACTCACTGTCTGACAATGGAGTCATTGTCAGCTGTTGAACATGCTTCTCACTTATCATACCAGCCTCCATCCAGCTTCTGAGAAAGGATTTACTTCACCCATGAACACACACACACACACACACACACACACACACACACACACACAACTACCAGGTGTTTATATTATGATCTCTCATCCCTGGGAGTTTCATATACATGTTTTTATTTGATTGTCACAAGAAGTTATTAAGCATACAGAGAAGAAGCTTTTTTCTTCCTTGGTAATTATTTCCAGATAAGAGCATTACATCTCAGAAATATTAAAAAACTGATCTGAAGTCACCATATGAGTGGTTGATTTGAAACTCAAACCTAGGACTTTAGGTTCCTAGAATAAAGAATCATAGCACATTCAGTCCTCATACTCACTTTGAAAATGAGCAACCGAGCCACGGGAAAATACTGAGACTAGTAATATGAAAAGGTAGGGCTGAGCCCCGGTGGTGTAGTGGTTGTGCACAGGACTGCGGTCCACTGGGTTGGAGGTTCAAATCCAGCAGCAAGGCTGGGCCTCCTACTCCCACCACCAGAGGGCAGTGATGCCAAAAAGAAAAAGAAAAAAGGTAGACTGTATATAATGTGGTGAATTTTTTAAAACAAAAAATAAATATGTGCAGAGAAACAGAAAAGTGATTTGCATGATCTGAAACTTAAAAGTCAGTGTGCATTGTGCTCTGTTGTGTTGTGTCTGGAGAAGGAAAGTGCGAGACGTGCATGAGGAATTCTCTGAGGCTCTAATGAGTGAGGGCTTGTCTCAGAGCCAGGTGTTTACACTCCACATGTGGGGTCAGCAATAACTCACAACAGCAATAAAGCTTCTGCCACGGACACGCGCGCTGCCTCATTGTCTAGTGACAGCCGTGTTCTTTCAAGTTGCAGTAAAAAAACAATAATGATGTCAGCTTTATTTTTTGAATGTGAATTTAGTCCTTGTTACTTCAATTACGTAAGCCCAATGCTACATAGGTGTAGGTGAAACCTTCTTGTCTTTCACTGTAGACTTTACACCTAGACATACTCATCATTCTTTAAGCTATTTAGTCTTGTTGTTTCCAGAATGGGAGCCTTGACAAGAGCTACTGACCATGCATTCCTCTGGCTTACCAACAAGGAGAAACAAGGGGTAGCTTCCAACACCAACTAAATTAACTCCTAAATGCCATTTAAAGGCAAACACTTTTCAAGCAGGTTGGGTGTCATTTGACCTTCTTTGTTATAAGTATTTGATTTCTTACGGGGAGTTCCAGATGTAAATTATTTGATGTTACAGGTTTCAGAGTGGCCTGCCCTGCACAAAGGGCACTCTTACCTGTTTATCTCCAGTGTGTGCACACCATACTTGCTCTCAATGAGGTATTTTCCTGGGTCACCAGCTTGGCAAATCAAGCTACCATCTTTATACCTAAATTTTTAAAGAAAAAACATTTAATTAGAAATGGATTTTTTTTCCTGTTTCTCTCATTGTTGTTCATTGGTACCACTAAGGTGTTATTATTTCTTTGTTATTACATCCTTCATCAGAGGTGGGTGCAGGGGCAGTCAATTATTTAATGTGGCATTTCTAGCCAAAATCTCTAACCCCCACCAGACAACCTTTTCCTGCATGGGTCTGGTAAGAAGGTAGGAGGCAATACTGATAATATTCACGTGTGAATAATTGCGAACAACATGACCTGATGTACAAGCCTGCTGTGTATAAAATGAGCCCTGTAAGAAGCAGGAGGAGGGGTTTCATTACCAGCAAGAGGAGCCCAGATCCCCGTGCTGTGAACCACCGAGATCCAGAAGACAGCTGCTTCAGAAAAGGAGCACCAAAGAACCGGGAACGAGAGTGTGGAACCAACAGATGAACTTACCAGTCTAGGGGCCTGTAAAGCCAGCGCTTCTGTGCAGGAGGCTAGCTTGCAGAGTGGGGTGCCTATGGACTATTATGGGTGTGGGGGTTGCTGACTCATGGGTGTGGCTTCCTGGAGTGGGGTGCCTCCGAGCACTTAGATCAGGGAGTTTGGGTCTGCTGACAACTATAAAATTACTGTTGTTGCTACTTCATAACTGTCATTTTGCTACTGTGAGGAGTCGGGTGACCCCTGTGCAAGGGTCGTTCTACCCCCAAAGGTGTCGCCACCCACAGGTTGAGAACCACTGGTCTCGACCAAAATAGAACTGTCCCTGTGGGTTTCTAAGACTCTATATCTTTATAGGAGTAAAAAAATCCATCTTTTCTCTGTGGAGTGGCTGGTGGGTTCAAACAGCCAACCTTGTGGTTAAGTAGTATAACCTCTACCTGACAGAGCCACCAGGGCTCTCTAGGCAGGCTTACAGCTGTGATCTAGTAGATCTAACCACACATAAATCCCGACTCAAGGAAACCAGTGCACCCCAGGATCGCAGGCCTAGGTCTACCCACAACAGAGTCTTGGCATCAAAATAAAGAGATTATCAGACTTCTGCTGTATAAATAGTAGAAGATTGACTTTTTTTTTAAGCTGCTGTTGAACGTCCCAATTCAAGTTGCAAAGTATGTGTTTATCATTTTTGGAGCAAACTGGACACTTGCTCCATATATCTTTATATATAAACCCTCTCTATATATCTGTAAAAAGAGCTATATAGAGAATTGTCTTTTAATTTTAGCAACAGCTAAACAATGAAAGGGGACTTTGGAGTGTAAGATTTAATTCTTAAATCAATTGTTGCCAAGTTCATTTAGCTATAACACTTAAATCCAATACTTTGAAAATTATAGCTTCTACTTATTAGCCTTCCTATACTTGAACTCATAAACTTTGTCAGCAACTGTGCAAATGAAAACTCCATGACCATTATGCACGTAAACGCATTTCATTTTAAAATTTGAAAAATAACCCTGGTGTGGCAGTCACTAATCTGGTATCAATTTCAGGATTGGGAGGGTAGGAGTGAAGTCTAGCCTGTCATTCTGGAGATAGCCAATGAGACCTCTGTGTGAGCATGGATTTCTCCTAAGGATTCTGGGAAATTGGCTGTATTTCCCCCTTGAAGGTGAGAGACTCACTACTCAGTTCCGTGGAGACCCTCTACTGACAAGACACAAAACTGATTCCCTGTGAGACATCCTGAAGGAGAAGCCACATGGGCTTACCCTAATGGAACCAGACCTCTGAAGCTGGAAAAGCCAGATAGAGATCCCTACCAGTGCTGACATGCTTCTTCCACCACTAGAGACTGCTGAGAGACAGTGAGTGCTGGAAACTGGAGGAGCCCTGGGGAGAGCCCTGCCAGTGCTGAGATGCTGCAGAGTATACAAAAGACTGCATTCATTGACTTATGATGGCCCTGGCATCACTGCATGTGCTTTGTGAGCCTGAAGAGGACTAATGAATTGGTATCTGATATATGGGCTAATGTCGGACTCATGGACTTGGACTGCACTGGGTTGGGATGCTTTCTCAATGTTCCATTTCTCTTGTATATAAACCTCTCCCTTATATACATATGCATATTTATGAATTTGTTTCTCTAGTCTACCCAGACTAACATACCTAGGAAAGCAATTTAATCAATTTCACTCACATAAAAATGCTGGATCTTATTTCAAATGGCTAGATGATGATGTTTTATAAAAATACTTCTTAGAAGGTTGAGCCCTGGTGGCATAGTGGTTGTGCGCGGGATTGCGGCCCACTGGGACGGAGGTTCAATTCCAGCAGTGGAGCTGGGCCTCCTACTTCTACCACTGGAGAGCAGTGATGCCCAAAAAAAAAAAATACTTCTTAGAGGGTTTCAAGTGCTCCTGTCTATTAAATACATTATGTACCCTATGATCCCTTCATTTTCATCTTGTTTTCTGTGCACATTTTAGCCAACCATTGTCATAGTCTTAAAAGAAAATGAACTATGCTCGGCTGAGCCCCAGAGGTGTAAGTGGTTGAGTGTGGGACTGCGGCCTGCAAGCTAGGCGGTTCAAATCTAGCAGCAGCTCTCAGGAGCGACACTGGGTGGCTCCCACGAACACCAGAGGGCAGTGAGACCCACACACACAAAAAGAAAATTAACTATGCTCTTCTCAAGCCCATAGTAGCATAAAAATACTGACCATTGTACCACAGGTGTAGGAAATCCTTGGACGGTAAAGCACAGCTTCACCGACATCTTTTCCCAAACAGTGTGGGACCTCAGCCTCACCAAAATCTCAGGGGCTCTCCTCATGCGCTCTTCCAATGTATGCCTTTCCCAGGCCTGCTTATCCTCCACCTGTCACCAAGATGGAAGAAGAGACCAAGCGTCGGAAAAAGAGGTGTAGTTCATAAAGAAGTGCGCTCAGAATGATGACGCTACATCAGCTTAATGGTGACAAATGACAACTGAATCCACATATCTACAAAGGGTTCCTCCTACCATATATTGGACAGCGTATTTATCCAGTCTCTTCTGAGCCAGTGACCGGGCCTGGTGAACGTTTTCTTCCAGCTGAGCCAGTTCACTGAGAAAACGCTCCCGCTTTGCTTCTCCATAAGAAGCCATCTGTGACTGGTACCTGCAGGATAGAAGAAACTGCATGATTATTGTGATGCGCACAAGTTCCCTAAAGTCCTCCTCTCTTGCCCAGGATGCTCTTAAGGGGAGTGCAAGGAGAAATCATAAAAAATGTCATTTGGAATTAGTTTGTCTCTATTTTAAGCATACATTTTGGCGAATCTTTAGTGTCATACATAGAAAGTTGTAAAGGATGGCTATGATTCATCAATAAAATTGACTAGGAGATGCATGCCCCTATCTCTTTTCCATAGAAAGGCTACACCAATCAAGTAGCTTAGAGAGTCAAACGATGCTTTAGAACGATGTTAAGAGAAGGCCAAGTATGAACAAGTTCTTTTCTCAGAGTTGATACGTGTTTAAGTGTTGGGAGAGACTCGCGTGTCTCTTATAATCAACAAGTAGCCAAACCATAGCAAGCAGGGGAGCCGGAAAAATGAACATTAACCTACGGGTCCTTACAAATGGATGTGTAAGATTTTTAGACGTGGAAATCTGATCATGTAGATGTCCAATAGAGACCTGACAGCTGCAAGCAAAACACCTGACCTTTTCAGAACTTAGTCTCTTCATTTCTCAAATAAAGGCAAAAGTGGGTTTCGGGGAGTGCAGGTTCAGAGTGGTTCAGAGGCGTGGTTCCTGGTCAGTCCTGTGTGTGATGACAGTTTAGGAACTAGCCAAGCCGCTTCCGCAGGAGTGACTTTTCTTCTGTTGGCAACGTACAAAAATCATTCACTGTCCTGAGAAGTCTGAATTTAAGACTGAATTAAACTCAATTCCTTAACATGTACAAATGAGAAATACCTTTACATCCTAGAAAAATTAAGAGGGTAAAATGAAAGAGTCTGCCTGTGAGGACAGACTATGAGGCACGCATTCTCTGTGCTCCACAAGCTGGCCCTTGTGAGGCTTGTCCCCAAAGCCTACATGACTCTCTCCCAGTCCCGTTTGCTCTCCACTTTCGTATTCCCTGTGCAGTAGCAAGTGAGAGTGCTCCTTGATGTCTTGCTTGCTCTCTGCTGATTCTGACCAGAGCCTCCGGGAAAATCCCCCTCTTTCCTTCCAGGTCCATTTCAAACACTCTCTACCATGAGGCTATTGCTGATATCGACCTTCTTTCAAAACTTTACAGCTCTTTTTGCCTCCCTTATGGTTTTTATGACAACAACAAAATCCCCGCCAAAAATTGTAATTTATGTATAGGTGTTACCCTACTTTCACACTCATCTCGTGGCAGAATAAATCTCGTTGGGAGAAAGATCTATTAAGTGTCACGTCTATAGCCTACAGATTGTTTAACAGGTTACTCTTGTGCTGATGCAACCAGAACCCTGGAGCTGGAGGAGTTCCTTGGAGACCCCTGCCAGCACTGAGATGCTTCTATCGCCACTGGACCCACAAGACTTTCCACCCACCGTCCTGTGATCTTCCTGCATTCCATGTCATTGTATGTATTTCAGGAGTCTGAAGAGAACTTTGTGTTTTGATTTGGGGCACATAGGCTAACGTCAGACTTATGCACTTGATGTGGATTGGACTGGGATATTTTCTCAATAGTTGATTGCTCTTGTATCTAAAGCTCTTTCGCATATGCGTATGAGTCTCCTTAGATTTGTTTCTCCAGTCCATCGGACTAACACAGGGTCCATTCCTCTAAACTGAGTTGGGGAAGACAGGTGTCAATGAGCAGTGGGAATCAGGAAACTTGCATGAGATTAGAGACGTCTTCAAAAAGTTTGTGAGAAATGGTATTAAAAGATAAGGGGATTTTTTTTCTATGAACTTTTTGAAGCCCTCTTACCAAGTATATAGGAAGAAAAAGAGACATGCAGAAAAATATTTGTGCCAGAATAAATTGTTTGCAGTATAAATTTAGTTTGGGGACTGAAGAGGTTGCTGGACATGTATACGGGAGATTATATACATATGTATATATATATATATTCATTTGTTTGTTTAAACTAGTAGAGATGTTTGGGAAATGTCCCCCAAAATACTGCAGGTAAGTGTAAAATCCTATTCAATAAGTCAGATTCCATGGCTGCCAGTCTAACACCTTTCACAACCTGACCCTGACCCTGATTTCTGATTAGTACTTCTCTAACTAAACAATATATTTATAAAACCATAAAATAATGCTAACCATTTGGGAACTCTGAAGCCTAATACAGAATTTCAGAGAATTCCGTAGCTTTTTAATACTGAAATAGGGGTGAGAAACTATAAAAATTAAAACATGACCCAATATGTATTTACTCTTCTTCTTAACTTCTAAGTAACATGCAAGCTCATTTTCAAACCACTCTCACACTCACTCACATGCCTCACAAACACTGGCTTTCTTTCAGCCATTGGAGAGAGACAACCTCTTTTCCCCTCAGGTCTTTCTACACACCCTCCACCTAATGTGGCACTGTCCCAACTTCCAACCATACTGACCCCTACTGATTCTTTCATTCTCCATATAAATTCGACTTCTCCAAGTTCTCTTCTCTGGAGCCCACATGGAAAATACAACTCTGCCCCTTTTCACAGGACCTTGGTCTCCTCTGCTACAGTAGCCATCACAGGTGTGTCTAAGTCCATTCACAACCTGTATCTCCTCCTGGGCACTAGATCCCACGAGAGTGGAAGCAGTATCTATTGGATTCCCACTTTATATTCACAGTCCCTAGAAGAATGCCAAGTATTCAGGAGTTCTGCAAACATTGGTTGAACAAATGAAAACACACACTGCCCAAGAAGATTTACAGAAAATAAGTCTTCAAATGATGAGTCTTCAAATTTACTGAAACATAGTGATGAAAAAAAATGAAGCATCATTAGGAGAAGCTTTGAGGATCAGAAGTCCAATCTTGATTTAGTTTAGAATATCTGTGTGCCTTTTTCGTTTTGCTTACCAGAGTCTCTGGTTTATTCTCAAGTCAATAGCACCACCATTCCATAACATTTTTTAATATTGACTAAATATTCAGTCATAAATATTTGCCCCCACCCCACTCCTGCCCAATTTCCAGTCCCCAATATTCTGATTTAGTACATTTCTGCAGATTTATAATCAGTCAACCATAACACTGCCTCTTTTGTACAGAATTATGTAATTCATCAAGCATTAACTCGTAATGATAAGTCCATTCACAACTTGAATGATTAAGGGAGACACATTTTCACTTGGGCAGAAGTAAAGACATCACGGGGACATTTCTAATCTGCCATATCTTCTGGAAGGACATGCTGACATCTTTCCAAGCACATCAATGCCTCCTCAATATTTATTATACATAAAGATGAAAGCAGTAGTTCAAATTGACAAACCCACAACTTCATCTTTCTCAAAGGACCAATTTGTCCAAGGCTTTAAACTAATTTCTGCCATAGGAGGGTAGGAATAAATAAGTGCTTTTCATAAAGCTTTGGGCTAGCCTGAGTGGTGAATTATTAGAGTGAGAGCCAGAATTCATCTAACTGCTCAAATTGTTGTACACGCCAGAGCACATTCATTCAGACTTGGCCCTCTGCGGGACAGGAGCAGAGCTGGCCTTGCTATAAAAGGGCAATTGACTCTGGCCAACTAAGCAAAGCCTCCAATGACCGAGAACTACTTTTAAAGGCAGTAAAATCTCATTTCCAAAAGATCTTTCATGTGTAACACATGCACATTGGTTATGAGGAAAAAAAGGTACTGTGAGGCTTCTAAAAAGACACTACTCCATGGCATGAGCAGTGAGTTCAGTCTAGAGCCAGCAAATACTCTCCCCTCTTCCACATCTATATCTCCTGCACTTAACAAGAGTGACTGACGCTTATGATGTGTTTAAGATATACGGTAAAATTATAATTGGTTATCAAAAATTAAAGTACTTTCTTTGAGTTAGATTTAATATCACAAGAAAGTAGACAAATGTATTTCCAACAACCATGAGAGTCACAAAAGTCATCTTTGCTAAAGTTTTACTAATAACAGTTCCTGGGTCATTCTATTCAATATTTCTTTTCACCCATTTGTCACTGGAGAAATTGGGGAAATAGGAAGATTATATAATATTTTCAAGGGCAATGTACAATTTATTTTTAAATGATAAAGTTCAAATCTTCTCACTCCAAATCCCCCAAACTTAAATATTACCTATATGTAACCAATCTATAACTTATGTATTATCTATGTAAATCAGTCTAATACATAGCAATGTAGATTTTTAAATGTACATATTTGAAGTAATTCTTTTACAGTATAAATCCTGGATTTATAATAAAGATCAATTATAAGGAATTCTAAAAAAACCATTTGAAATTTTCTAAGTAAGGAGTAATCTAAATTAATCATAACTCAAATTTCAAAATTAAATATATTTATGGTACTCCTTTTCCCTAAGAGTGTTAAGATTTTTTAAGAGATATTTTTAAATTCTACAAATGACAGGGATAATGGAAGGAAAAATACAGCAAATGCCATTAAATGAATTGTTTAATATATGTCATTTGGGTAAAGATCAAAGTAATACCACCACCTGTTTTTGTTTTTTGTGATCTGGAAATAATTTTAAGACTGACATTTTTATTAATCCATCTCATTCCCATGACATCTTACCCTCATGAGCTGACTCCATCGAAATGCAAAGTATGACAATTTATAGAACCCCTTCACAACTCTTTAGTTTACACATGAACAACTGTTTAAAACCCTGGCTCCCTTGACAGAAGTTGACCTTGCTTGAATCTACAGCCCTTCCCCACTGGGTTTTGCTTTGTTTTTAAATAATCAGTGAAGAGACTGTAGGTGAAAGTTCAAAATAAATATGCAACTTTTAGATCTTGATTTTTCCCCACTTTGCATAATATCACTCATCAAGAGAAGGTGTTCAGTTCGGTGTAAGAAGAGTCACAAAGACCTAAGATCAGATCCCAGCTCTGGTATTTATGAGGTTTGCAACCCTGGACAGTACAGATGACTTTCCTCTACTTCGATGTTCCCATCTGCAGAATAGGATGCATTTCAAAGTCCAAATGCTCCAATTAGGGTTGGATGAAAGAATAAATGTAAATGATAAGAAAGAAAAAGTGTAACATTGTTTTTTTCATTCCTAGCGAGGACTATCTTCAGGTGTCACTGAAAATTCTCTAGTGCTCTCAGCCTTCTTTCTCTGATCGAAAGGATCCCTCCTCCCTATTCCGCTCAGGAAAGGTTTGGCCCGAGTGATTCACGGTCAAAGTGAATGTACACTCAGAAAGCCGATGGAGCGAGTACCTGTTTTTCTTTTCATGTTCTTCTTCTTCTTCAGCGAAAGCCCTCTTGGCACAGAGCCTGCAAGTTGTTCCTCCAATCGACGTCTGGCTGGATCCTCTCTGGGAAGAGGACTTCTGTGTCAGAGACTTTTGGGTGGATGACTGCATTGAAGCACGCCTTTATGCAAATGGAAATATTTAGAAGACGTACTAGAATACATAAGTAATAAATGTAGTAAAATATATTGCTTATAGTAAACAGCAATTGGTCCCTGAAACACATACACACACACACACACACACACACACACAACACCTCATAATCTATTTCTCTGCACAGCCCCGGGTCTCCTGTATCTTCTGAGCTCCAGAGTTTTGTGGGAAGTTGTTCCAGGCTGAGCTGCCCTGCGGACTTTGCCATTTCCTTTCAGGGTTCGGTTAGTAGCTTCCACAGACTTTTTGAGCTAACTATATGATTATATAGGAGGAACTTCAAAGATGAAATTGTGGAATATTTCCATGAATGCTGGGAAGCCGCTTTGTATATTTTTAGGGATTTGAAACTCCTTTTAAGTTGCTGGGAGGGACAGTGAAGGCTTGGCCTTGTTTGTTAAGAGGAATGGCAACCAAACACAAGTACTATAAAGTGTTGCTAAAGATAGGGTGTTTACAACATATGGGCAGACACCTAAGTGCCTAGAGAATGCTAAGCTTTGCAATAGCTTCCATTCTCCAGCACAAGTTTCTCATTATCCAATTAAAATAGATATGCCAGCGCATGAGTAGAATTGATTGTAGTAGGTGCTGTTGGTCTGGGAAGACTCTACTTTAGAACCTCACGGAAGAAAATGTGGACCTGATGTCAGCCTACTATGCAGTGAATAAGTCCACTTTTACCACATTTCCTATCAATTCCATAAAAGTATTGTTACTATTGGCTTCCATTCAACCTTGACTTTAGAACTCATGATCTTGTCTCCTACCTGGAGTCTTTCTCACTGGCTTCCCTCTCCTTGCCCTTTATTTGGGGCGACTGTTTAGAGTCTAGCTCTGGAAGGTATGTTACTAAGAGTAAAATCAACGAGCGGTTACTAAAAACTCCCTGCATTCAATAACTAAGCCAAGGGTTTAGGAGCAGTATTTGAGATAAGGCTGCCCGGAAAGTCTGCAGATCCCCACACCGAGCGCTCCGCCAGGCCTGGCCAGGAGCCACATCCCTGCTCGGCTCTGAGAGACGTGCATCAGTGAGCACATCTTACATCCAGACCCTGTCCCATGCTTGTGACCTCTCAGTTTCAGGAAACTAGATAAATGTCTCTTGCTTTTCAATTTGGGGCACCATACTCAAAGGTCTGTGGTTCTATTTCATGAATGTCAACTTACTTTTTGGCTGCATATTCATCCAGAAGGTATCTTGTTTGAATATGACGATAGGACTGGTCAAAGTGTCTGTGCCTCTTTTGGTAGAAAGGTAATGCGACCAGAGACATCGTGGTGCAATCCTACAAATAAAGAGGAACACACACATCTGAGTGTCTCCTCCGCTCCGGGCATGCTTGTGTAATGACTTGCATTGGTGCTATTAATTATTCCAAAGGGAGAAAATCAACTCAATTCATGGAACTGATTGCAAAAAAAAAAAAAAAGTGAAGAAAAAACAGAGCAGGTGAAAATTATATTGGCCTGGAGTTAAGAAACCTATTAACTTCCCAGAGACCTAAGTTCATGTGAATTCAATGACTACTTTTAGAATGCCTAGTTTATGCAAAGCAATATTAAAGCCATGAGGGAGAGGTATAAAATACGTGACAGAGATTAGAGAAGCAAACAAATTCTTTAAACCCAGCCAAAGATATATGTGTGCCAATGAGCGGAGAGAAGGAGATAGCACCAGAGTGCTCTGGGACATGAGCAGAGAGCACATGTAAAAGGAGAAAAGGGCAACCAAGAGGAGGTCCCATGAAGTAGGTGACATTTGAGATGGACGGGACTCGTACCAGCCTGAGATAGGGGTAGAAAGCAGGGCTTTCCATGAGCAAAGGTAAGATCTTAGAAAAGACTGGCTCTTAGAATACTAGAAATAATGTCACAAGAAATCGCTCTGAAAAGTGTGAAACCACAGGAAGAGGGCTTTTGATGTCTGTCTGAGAAGCTAAGAGTCATTTCACTATTCAAAAGGGGGGACTTGAGGGGAAAAAACCTCATCTCCAAGGCTCTTTCCAGGGTCACCATTCTAAAGCCATTCCTCACAGGTGACTTGGAAAAGCACTTAGTCGGGTGGGCAAGAAAGTTAAGACTGAGTCCAGCAGCAATACCTCATGGATCTGGAGGAGAAAAGAACAAGTTTTGAATAAGTTCTCCCAGGGAATAGTTTGAATCCATCCTTGACTCTGGAAATTTGAGGTATTACAGCTATTAGACATAGTCATTTCTTTCACATATTAATCCAAAATTACTAAAATGCAAATTTTGTTATTTGATTCTATCTATAAAGTTATAGAGATTGAATATGGGATCCTTGTGATCATAATTTCCCAAACAAAAGAGAAAAAGAACTCCTCCAAACAGAGCTCCATTTTGTGATTTCTGTTTAAATTAGAATAATCTGACTTGCTTTAAATAAGAACCTCTAAAGTAAATTCCCATTATACAGCCCCAAGGGTACTATTTACACAGAGGACAAGGATCATAGAGGTTCCTGGAGTTTAAACTGTCATGATTCTGCTGTAAGGTTAAATTCCATATTATTGTTTGAATCTTTTATGTATATGTTAGAAAACTTACCAAAATGTGTCATTTTTCCAGGTGTACTTTTTGAACAACATTTTAGACTATGCTTCCCTAGAATCACAAAATTAAGAGCTAAGAAGATTCTTTTGAGCACAAGGGCCAAGAAAAGAGATGATTCTTTAAACCATATCAATAGAATAGTCCACTCAGAAGTCATCGGGCTATAGTTTCTGGAGTTTTTCTATTGCATCACACATCCTTAATTAAAATTAACTAGCCAACCCATCAAAAGACAACTGAGCACCTGACACGTGCTATGTAGTGTAATGTATAAATTAATTATAACTATATAATATAGTGCTGCATCTAATGGGGCACAATAAAAGCATATGTCCTTCACTGAACCCAAATTTGAAATCGGCATGACAGTCCAAAAGCTTAATGTAGGCTGAGCCCCAGTGGCGTAGTGGTTTAGTATGGGACTGCGGCCCAATGACTTCACGGTTCAAAACCAGCAGCAGCTCTCCAAGAGCAAGGTTGGGGCTCCCACTCCCACCAACGGGCAGTGAGACCCCCCCAAAAAACAACAACAACAACAACAACAAAGCTGATTGTACAGGTTTTCACATGTGAGAGCCCTGAATTCAAACTCTAATTAAGACATGCTAGTGGGTTGATGCTGAATTTCTCTAACTCTTATACTCCATGTTGAATGTTTGGCACTGTGCTAGGCATAAAGTAATAACCTCAAACTGTATTTATCATTTTATGTTATTATTATTTCACTATTATTAGGAAATAGAATTCTGTAAATAGGAAAATGTGTATTAAAAACCTTCCACCTTAATATTTCAAATATCCAAGGGGTTCCTCAATGAATTGATAAAGCTAGATCTTTTTAAAAGCTTCCGGGTCATGTTTGTAGATACCCCAGATTCTGTCACTTGAGGCCATGTGTGTGGTGTTGGGGAAAATTCGTTGAATTGAAAGCAGACAAACAATACGCTCTGTCCACGTATTGGGAGATATCTTTAATCATTTTGAGCTGAAGCTTCCTCTTCAAAATGTCCTCTTGTTGTATTTGCACTGGGACATGATGCTGCAGCAGAAATTGTGAATGATCTTCACAAATACTATTTTACCCGGCTGCTCTTCCATATCCCAGTATTTGTGCTAAACCTGTGTTTATATTGGGATAACCTTCAATTTGTGTCCCTTGGCAAAAGGACAAGTCCAAAAGTGGCCTAGGTGACAGAAGATAATATGCTACCACGAGATCTTTACACTGTGTCACCCCATATCCAAAGAAGCCATTCCATACTTGATTAGAGTCATGCACGTGTTTTGAACGTAAGCTGTCTTGTGAAGGTTATCATAGCTCAAGACTTTATAACCTGGTGACTGGATTATCTCCGACTGGTTTCCAATGTGCTGCCCCAAGTTTGGAAAAGAATCAGCACTCAATTCATCATTGACTTAATCTGACACTGGTTGTGTGGACCTGGAGTCTTCAAACACTTCATCTGTGAAGAACGTATACTTTGTAGTGATTAGACAAGTGGATCTGGAATCAAGTGTATTCTTTCCTCTTTTTCTTACCCCCATATACTTACTGTCAACCAGTGCCTCTGAGTGACAAGTATTTCCTCCCAGGATATCTTTAAAGGTTGCTGGTAATAGAACATTTTGCTAAATTTATTCCCATTTTATTCTCTCCCCATGTATTGTTTGCAATCACTCTTGTTTCCATTTATTTGTCCTTCCAAAAATGTTTTTGAGCACCTGCCATGTGGAAACCAATATATGTCATAGGACTACAAGGCTTCAAAGATTGAGACATCCTTGCTTCAGACATGGTATAAAACACATGCCTTTTATGGAATATGTGCAAATATGTCCTCGACTCTACCTTCCATTTATGACTTTCATCATTCACGTGCCAAACAGATATACCAGGCTCAGACCTTTACCAGTGTGCTTATTTTATTCTCTACTATACTACTTCCCTCTCTGCACACCATAATCTCACATAGGCTCATCTCACATTGACTCATCGAGTCAATTCAAACTTATAGGGACCCTCTAGGGCAGAGTGTAACTTTGCCCCTCAGTGACCTTCACATTTTAAGAACATCCCAGTTGTCCCTAAGCCAGCTTGCTGCAAACTCCCCCAAACCATACATGATGGAGACATAGCACATAATCTTGGAGACATACTCTTGGAAGGCACAAAGTGTGTTCAATAGATAGTTATAGTCATGGCTTGATTCACACTGCATTTACAAGTGAAAGTGGCCCTAGTGAGAAATTAAACCAAAGACAACAAACTACTTATTATAACAAAAGGAAGAGCCAACTAGAGTCAAATCTTTAACCCGAGTCATAAGACCAAGGGATTCCAAATTGCTCTAGCTTAAAGAAATTTGTGAATCGATGACCTAAGAATCAGAGAATCATCGAATCTATGACCCAAAGATGCACAAATTGTCATAGCTTGGAGAAGTCTAATTCAGCCCTTGCATTTTCAGTGGAGCACCTTGAGGTCCTGGGAAGTGGGAGGGCTGTCTGTGGTCTCTGACAACTCCTGCTCACCAGGGGATTCACACCTAAACAGGAGTCCTCACACTTTTTAAACAGGGGGTCAGTTCACTGTCCCTCAGATTGTTGCAGGGCCTGAATATCATTTGAAAAAAATCTATGAACAAATTCACTGCGGGCCTGGGATGAGCTGACTGCTAAGAAGGACAGGCAACAAAAAGCCCCAGTGGACCAGATAAATGTCCTCGACAGGTCACATGTGGCCCACGGGCCATAGTTTGATGACCCCTGCAAGACCATGCCCTGAGAGAAGGGCCTTGTCATTATGCTTGTTGTTTGTGGTAGGTTGGGGGCGGGGAGGGAGGTGGAAACCATACTTCAGACAGGCTAGATCTAGATTCATGGAAGGGGAAGATGACTTCCCATCGAGAAGAAAACTGACAGCTTGCTGACATCTGAATTTCCCTCTTCCTTACAATTATAATAAGTAATGTGTTGAGCCTGGTTTAATTCCTCACTATGGTCATTTTCACTTATAAATTCATTGCAAATCCATTGCTATAGACTATAGTGAGAGAAAGAGGAGACTTTCTATTCCTGTGACGGTTTATCTTCTCAGACCCTCAGGTTTGACCCTGTAATACAGGGTTGCCATGAGTCAGAATCAACTCAATGGCAATGAGTTGTTTTGAGGGTTTGTGTTTGTTGTTATTGTTGTTTTTAATGACTATCTGCAACACCACACTGTCACCACTGCACAAAAAATGGTGGATCAAGCAGATCGTGGCAGTCCGAGGGGTGCTAAATACACATGGTGGGGGGGGGGGGTTGTTTGTTTGTGTGCTTTTTAGTTAAGTTTTGGGGTTTGTGTTGTTTTGTTTTTAACAAATTTTGACCTCACCAATTGATATATAGCATCATCCTATCCTTATTAGCATCTTGACTTTGCAGATGATAAAAGTCAAGTTCAAAAGACTGTACTAATTTGCCAAGGTCACAGCTTAGTCAGTGGCAGAGTGGAAACTCCAACCCAGATATTCTGACTAGTCTAACCCTCTGTCCCCTCAACCCTGCCTCAGGCTCTGTGGGCTCCCCAGGCTACTCGCGGAATGCTCCTGACACGTTTAGGAATTATGACACCAAAATGAAATGTAATACTGTCCCTAAGTCCAGGGTACTGTGTGTCTATGATATGCTCAGTACTAATCCTTTCCTGGGGAAAATTTGGAACCAATCTTTTATGTCACCCACAAGGATTTTAATTTGTGAAAATATTTCAGGTACAGAGCTTTTACTTCCATTTAATGAAAGAAATCAACATTTAAACAGCTAAAAATGCCCAAGTCAATGAACACACCAAATTAAAGCAGTTCTAGGGAAGAAGAGAACTAATCACTACAGAAAGATGGTCTGCGTTACCTGTGAGCCTGAGACAGGGTTCTATTCGCACTTAATCACAATGTGAAGTACTTTCCCCAGAGATTTTTCCAAACTCCTTCTTCCCAAAATTAGCTATAACTCAGCACAAAATGATATTTTAAATAATTATCAGTGATTAATTCAATATGATATGATATCTACTCTCTGGTAGCTAAATTCTCAAATCTTCCTCCCAAATAACTTTTAAAAACAATGTTATGGAAGAAGTTAGTCCATAGCAGTTCTCTCTCCTTGAGTAAACCTACTTATTTTACTTTTTAGGGCATCTGGTTCATTCTTTCCCAATGCTGAAGCAGCTTCAAAGTAAGGAGAGAAAGCAGATAATGTGCAGCTTTCTGGGCAGGGAAACCCGGCAACAACCCAGATGTAAAGTATGTATTTTCTTCAGTGAATTTAAATCAAATCAGCAGTTATAAGAATATTTCACACCATGCAAAGTTTACCCGGGGCAAAATTTTAGTCATTTGTATAAAAGAAGGTGCCTAATCTGACATTCGTTTGATGCAAATTCACTCCAAAATCACCCAGATTCCATTTGTTAAATGGCCCTTTTAAATTTTCTTTCTTCCACTTGCTCTCTAATCCCTGTGTTATTTTTCTCCAAAAAGGAGCAGTGAAGCAGTGAGATAAGGGAGGCTAGTGGTGTCCAACCACTGCAGCCTCCACTTTCCTTCCCTGCTGTCCTGAGCCGCCAGCTTCGCTCTCCTCCCCTGGCAGGCAGAGGGTCAGGAGCCTGATGGGGAATGCATGGGCTCTATCAGAAAAATCGAGCAGAAAAATCACAGCAGGTCAAAAAGCACAAAGAAGAGAACAATAAGAGAGCTGAAATTTTGAAGTAAAAGCTGGAAGGTTCTGTTTATAAAATATTGTCTAAGTCTAGATGTTATGGCTCTTATTTTCTTTTTCGGTCTTAAGAATATATTCCATTTTAGTTTGCATGCTTTCAAATATGTAATATCCTTAAAGACTCTCATGAAAATTGTAAACATCAATCAACTGCATCCTGGGACCCTAAGAACAAGGTTATGAAAACAGGGTGAAGCAAAAAGAGATGTTAACAACTCATAACAATAACGACCATGACCATGGAAAATAGAAAACATCTATCAGTTAAACATCAAATCGAATCAGATAATACAGACCTTGGCCTAAACAGGTGCCTTTGGCCTTTTTATCCCATGTAGTAAATTATGAATATAGTGGAGTGTCATGCTCAGATCTTTCCCCCCAAAAGAAAGGTCCAGCTGGAACATTTGAGTGTCCCTGGCTTTTGCACAAATTATCATTCCTTCCTCCAAAGCCACAAGTTAGAAACGGAAAGAAGAAAACAGAAACTTACCCAGAAATGAAAAAAGCAAAAAGGAGAGACTCTGCCCCACCCAGTTCTCCAGGCTCCCCACACTCCAGTTGCGGGAAGCACAACTGATGTCTCCCTCCAAGTCCCTGCCCCTGCGCTCCGTGTATGGCCAGAGGAGATGCTATATATAGAAACCAGGGAGTGTCTCTCCCCAAATTGATACCTGCACAATAGACCTGCACAAAGGACATAGGAGAGAAAACTTCTAGGCATGTTAAAAAAGTCAAAAATAAAAAGTATCAGCACCAAGTCACAAAGTCAACTTTTCTTTTCCTAGTAAAATTCATGTGACAATTCTGCTACTCAAAAAGAAGAAGGAAGGGAATCAAATATTACCTCTACCTGGCTCTCCTCCCAACTCATTTTACATTTTAAATGTTAAGGCTCAGATGTAATCTCTATTCTTTTGAGTAGCAAGAAGCCAGGCATGAAAATTGACACTCTCACAGGAATCTTAGTAATGGCTTAAATTAAAATAAGCGCTTTTGCCATTTACTTGCTATTATTCTCTGAAAGTTAAAGAATACTGTTAGCCATGGGGGAAAGAAAGTTCAAAGTCTCTGTAGATTTTGGAGAGTGCTTGTTGTTGTTGTTATTGTTGTTGTTGTTGTTGCTAATTTCCAAACTATTCAAGTTTTCATTTGATTTCATTCTGGAGTTAATTTAGTCAGAACTGCTTACCTAAAGGAAGAACTATGCCTCGTCGGCAAGTTAGATCTTATTTATAGTTATTACCACGGGCATACACTCTATCTAAACAGCACAGATAATTACAGCGTGCCCTTATTTTTGCACAGCATGTGTTGAAATATAAATAACACATAAATGGACAATTGCGTGCTTTCATGTGGCATGTGTTACCAAGCGAAGATGCTGTATGAGGATAACCAGTGATGACATGGAGACCACATCTAACTTCACAAGTGGAAAGAAGATCTCAACTCCCCATCAGCCCAAGAAGCCTTTCTGTGGGGCACAGGTCAGACATGCCTCCACTACCTGACTTTTTCTACCCTGTTCTGACACCGGTCAACTGTCCCTTCCACAGCAGCTCTCCTGGGTTATTTTCAAATGTCCATTGCCACACAGAACGCATAGACCATACAATATTCATGACTATGGAATGTCTTTGAGAAATTAACAGGTTACACATCAGGTTCAGAAATATTAAGGATACAGTGCTTTTGTCTGCAGTGCCTCTTCTTAGCCATGCCACCAGGCACACCACTCTACCTCTCATCCATGAGGCAAGTTCAACTTGAACTCTTGCCTAAGTGTTACAAAATTCCTTTAGCAATGAAAAATGTCCAAAAGGCATTCTGTGAGACAACCTATTACCCTAAGGATTCAACTTTAATAATTCCAGGGACAGAGGCACCTACCGCTCTGTTTCATGCTCTCGGTACGACTGCCGTCATCACTTCTCCATGCAAGGATATCAGACACACTGTGCTCTTGGCTTTCTTTCTTTATGCTTAAAAGACTCTCCATCCCTGCCTCTGAGATGGCTCAACCTATACCCAGTGAAATGACAAGACTGATCGTGTCATAGTTCCTCCCACCCAGCCACTTGATGAGAATTGCAAAGACTATGGCTAGAAGAGCTATATTGAATACTTCACCTACACCCCATAACTGGTCTCAGATTCCTGGAGAACTATATTCAAATGCCAGCTTTCCTAGAAGAGATTTTGAATTTTAGAAACATATTCAATTTCTGTTATTCTGTTCCTACTTCTCTAAAATGTTGTCAATAATACCTTCTTATAAGTTTGTTGTAAACACAACAGAAGATAAACTATTGAAAATAAGCTATCTGGGAGCCTTCAGAAACTCAGTGTTCCCACATGTGTTCATTATGAAAACAGTTGACAAGCAGCAAAACAAGTCAATAAATACATTCAATGTAGTAAAGCAAGCCAATAAATACATTTAATATAACATGTAGAGAAAAAGTTATTTGCTCATTTGAGAACTCTTCAAATACATAATGATGGCCTACCTGTTTTTATTTTACATTATATTTACTTTAATACTGCTATGAACTAGTCACAGTTCAACAGATAAATGTTTGTAGACTGTGGCCAACAAGCAGAGTGTCTAAAGGAAATCAAGCTCCCTGCCATGGAGCCAATCCCGCCTCACAGCAACCCTGCAAGACAGGGCAGACCTGCTCCTGGGGGTTTCCAAGACTGCAGCACTTGATGAGAATAGAAAGCCCTGTCTTTGTCCTGCAGAGCAGCTCATCATTTCAAACCGCTGAACTTACAGTTAACAACCCAATGCATGACCACGACACACCAGGGCGCTCTTAATCAAAGGTAGTGGACATGACATCCTTGTTTATCAGCACCCCTTCCTTAAGGGATTCAATCATCCACATCTTCCCTAAGGTCATTGTTGAACAACCCATCATCATCATTCCAATTTCCCTAAGGGACACGTAGGACAAAAGAAGGGTTAGAATGCCCCATCCCTGTCAGGTGGCACCTTCTAATCTGATTTTCATTCCTAGCCTCTTTTGAGGAAATAATCTCAAGATGAGACATTGTCTCAAGAAAGTAACCCACAAACAGGCTTACCAGCTCATCATTCGTACGTTAACTTCTAGAATTTGTCAAGGTACTTTTCCTGTGGTGTGGGAAGCACGCTCGTTGGAACCCGAGATCTGAGAAATCCTGGGGGTTATGTCTCTCTGGTCTCTGGTGGCACAAGTGACTGGTTGCTGGCTAACCTAAAGAAGAAGATAGGATGACACTGTCACATAAGAGTTGGACTTTGAACTGAAAGGTTTGCAGTTCAAATCTACCAGCCACTTCTCAGGTGCCAGGCGCAGTCACCTGAGTCCATAAAGAGCATTGCCTTCAAAAGTCCTGCAGGCACTTTTACTCTGTCCTCCGGTGTTGCAAAGAGTCAGAATCGATTCACTGGCAACAAGTTCACCAGCATGAAAACCCCTAACATCCAAATCCAAATCTTAACACTCCAGAAGAAAGGCCTGCTTCTGTAAAGATGGATACCAAGAAAATCCTACAAAGCAGTTCTGTAACACATAGGAATTTGATGACTCCAGGGCAGAACACTAGACTACTAACTGGAAGGCTATCAGTGGCAGTCCACACAGAGACCCTCGAGGAACAGCCTGGATACCTGCTTCTGTAGTCACAGCTTCAAACCCGTATTAAGCATTTCTCCCCAGCAACGCTTGAAGGTGCCATGAGTCAGAGCCAACCAAGAGGTAACTGGTTGGTTGCTTGTTTTCGTGCTTGCTTTGTGTGTTTGTTTTTATAGCCATGTTGCTTCAAAACAAGGACAGGGTCCTTCCCTGAAAAGAGATTAAACCTTCTTTGGAAAGCAGGAACTGTTCTCCCTCATTGTTCTCCAAGCTCACAGCTGTCGAATAGGTTCCGATTGATCGAGGCTCTGCAGAACCGGGTAGAACTGAACTGCTCCTGTGGGTTTCTGAGACCGTAACTTTAGGTGGGAATAGAAATGGAGTACTAATAACAATGAGTTCAAGGAGGAAGAATATGGTCTAAAACTGATTGTGGTGATGATTGTACAAATATTCTTGATCTAACCAGACTATTGAATACTCTGGTCCATGAATTAAATACCAATAAAACTACTGAAGGAAAAGAAAAAAAAAAAGGCTGGTGGTTTCAAACTGCCTACCTTGTGATTAGCAGCCCGACATGTAAAAGCCCAACTGTGCCACAATGAAAGTACTTTATTGGTAGTTAATATGGTAAATGGACCTGGATCCAGATCGGAACCAATAAAGCCAATAGAGACTGATGGAGACAAAACCTAGACAATCTCCTCAGAAACACAGGCCCCAATAATCTCCACTCTTGTACTTCCCCATGACACAAACTGAAAAATTCCTGAGAGTCCGGGTTTTCATCATGTGTCACCAGAAGAAAGCAAAAATTCAGTAATTTTAATGCTAAGCCCATAACAGCTAGAATTTGCATGAATAAAGATGCTAATTAGAAACTTCAGATGAATTAAAGGGGAGACTAAAATCTAGGAGGATCAGAAATGCTATTAAGCATATAAAGCTCAGTGTCTATATAGGCTAAGGACAAACTTTTAGGATCTTCTTAAGTATTTTATTGCATTATATAATACAAAGTCAAACAGGATGGGCCGTTTAGAAAATGCTATTTGAAGTAATATTTTACAATGTTTTGTTTGCTTTCATACATTCTCAGAGCAAAAAAAACACACCATATTATGATCTAATACATTTTTAATGTCTGCCCACACTGATCAAAGCTCAACACCATTCTTTGCTTAAAGAAATAACGATTTGTCAGTCAAGGAGCTTCAAAACTGGAAAGAACAAGAGACTTCCCACAAGATAGTGGACAAGGCAGGCCCACCACATTGGCCCTCTGCCATAAAGACACAAGGGCTCAAAGAAACAGATGCAGATATTAATCCTCAAACTCAGAACTCCAGAGACAATGATAGCAACGTGGAAATGCCCACTGGGAGAAGAAATTGGACAACAGTGGTGAAAGAGGAGACACCGGAGACTAGCCAGCCAATCTGTGTGATGCAGTCGTCTCAAACTTTCCCTAGCAGCATTCAACAAAGACAATAGCCAGACTGCATAGACACACACTGGGGACTGGCAGGGAGAAAGATGGACTCCTCCCATGTTCCCCACACCCTTCTGGTGACCAGTAGTGTGAAAAGTCACCAGCCTCACCCACCCAGACGCCACTCACCAGCGCTGTCCACTTGCACAGCCCAGATCTGCCTCAGGGGAGAGCAGTAACCTCATGACACAGCTTCCAGTACAACTCAGTCGAAGCAGAGCACACAGTACCCAGTCACCGACACCCCAAGAACTCCTTCCAGAACCAGCCACCCTGATCCGAGTTGCCCTACGGGCCTGAAAGAGCTGCTTTGGTAACAAGCATCCTGATTCCGGCCAACCTCTGATGGGGCTGAAAACTCCAAATCAGGTGTCTGATCACAGCAACATCTAAGACAGTGGGAACACGATCTGGAACCAGATCACCCATGAACCGTCCTCTTCAGACCCAAGAAGCTCCTTGGCTGGCCAAATGTGCCACCCAGCACTTGATGTCTGCCCTCTAGAGTACTTCCCTTTCTGGGTCTTGACCCTGATCCCATTTCTCCCTTCTTTGTTTGTTCTTCTCTTAGCTTTCTGCTTTACTTATTTTTCAATCTTTTCCCTCTATTATTCTTTTTTATTTTCATTTCCTTTATTTCTTATAGTTCCAGATATGAACTTATTTTTTCTTGTTTTGCTGTGCTAATATTTTCTTCTTCTTCTCTTTCTTCTTTTACTCGTGTTTTTGCTGCCTTTTTTCTTTCCCACCCAACAACAGACAGCGTTCATCTCCACAAAGCCCAACTACCCCTGTCACTCATGCAGCCCCACCTACTATGAGGATTCCAGGCTGCTCTTGTACTACCCGGTCATCACTAGACAGCGGCCACCCCTAGTCAAGCCCGCCCTCACCTGTGCTGCACACAGAGAACTTCAGCCTCTCGTGTCATATCAGATCCAACAGGAGAAAAGTAGTGAGTGCCCAGGAGGACACTAGCAAACAACTTTCTAGTAAATATAAATACAGTACAACAAAGCCGTAGAAACAACAGACCCTTTCAATGCACATGAAAACAAGACAGAATGGCTTAAACAAGCTTCTAAAATATAGGGTCAAATACCTTTCAAAGGAAGACATAAATGGAGCTACCAGATAATGAATTCAAAAGAATGATACTTGGTCATATCAGTGAATTGAGAGGTTGAGAAAGCTACAGGTGAAATCAATAAAACACGGGGGGGCGGGGGGGAATTAGATGAAGTCATTAAAACAATGCAAGAATGAATATAATAAATAAAATTTAGAAAACATACACAATTAGCAACTAGAAATCCAGAAGAGCAATCCGAAGATTTCATAAATGTGTAGTACATTGAAAGGGCAACGAAGTAGAATTGTTACAGTGGAAGATCAACTTAGGGAACATAGATTGAAGACCAATCTCCTAGTACTATTCTTCTAGTGAAATAATAAGAAAAAAATTTTAATCTGAAGAAAGCCTAAGAATTTGGGGGGACAATATCAAGAGGGGTAATTTACCTGTGATTGGAATTATTGACCAGAGAGAAAGAACAAAAAACATAGTTAAAATGTAGGAGTTGTTGGAAGAAAATATCTCTATTATCATGAAAGATGATAAAATACACATTCAAGAAGCATAACAATATAGAATTCGAAAGATAAATCACCAAGACCTTTCACAGTCAAAAGTTCCAAAATTAAAAACAAGGAAAGAACCCTGAGGGCAGTATGGGAAAATGAAGTTATTTAAAAAAGAGTGCAAGTGGCATGAAGCCACCACTTATATATCAGTTTGTCTGACTGTGGTGCCAAGCTGAAAGCTATGGCACTACCATTTCAATTACCAGAAGGGTCACCCAAAGCCAACAGATTTCACCAGAACCTCCGGACTAAGAAGAACCTGCAGGGAAGGAATTGGCTGTCCATTTCTGATGAAGAAGCTACTAAAATCCTTTGCGATAACACAAGAACCTTGTCAGATACTGAAAACTTCATGAATATTAGCTGAACTTTGTCACATACAAAAAAGAAAGATGAGCCCTTCAAGTCAGAAGGCATTCAAAATGTGGCTGAGCAAGCGCTGCTTTCTTAAGCTAGACTAGATCCGATGAGGTCGGGAATCTGCCTAGCATGCAGGAACCATGTATCCCCTTCTCTATATGCACACCTGAAAAGCCACTTCCACAGAGATGACCTCACAGTGGCCATTGTTTTTCCTAATGTGGGGAGAGGGAGAAGATCATTCAGTTGCTGCTGTACACTATGCTAAAGTTACCCCAAACCCACAGACACTCCTACTCTCGAGAGTGATAAGTGAATCCTAATAGAAATTCAAGTCAAGATGGATGAGGAGGGCATGCATGCTTCCCTTGAAGAAGGCTATGCTAGACAGGGTTCTCTAGAGAAACAAAATCGGGACACTAATAATATTTTATATATTTATATAGATAGAAAGATATCTAACATAAGAAATAGAGAGTTAACTAATCTCTAAAGCTATATGAATGTCTTGGTGCAACTCACTTGCATGAGACAGCTAGTACACTGCCAGATAGTCCTCTGTAGAGCAAGTCAGGCTCTCCAGCCACAGGCAGCAAACAGCAAAGCAGGACACCAACAGTCATCAGATGACAGAGTCAGACAGTTCATAGCTCAAGAGATGTATATTCCAGGAGCAAGGCAAAGCAGAACTTGAAGGGATGTCAACTTACAGTGACACAGTCCATGAATTAGGTGTCCCACAGGTAGTATAACTAGCAAATCGAGACACAGGTTAAGCAAGGCAGCTGGCTGCTCTGAAGATCCAAGAACAAGAGAGAGAAAGGCAAGGCAAGCACGAGCCATTTATCTCTCTGTCCTCAATTAATCTCACATGTGTGCCTCACAACATACCTACATGCTAGGTATATGCTAGGGTATATGCTAGGAAGTTTGGAAGACAGCTACCTAACTAAGGGATTGGAAGAGATATATAGTTGGGTATCCATTTCAAAGAAAGGTGATCCATCAGAATGTTCAAACTATAGAATAATCACATTGATATCACACACAAATAAAATTTGGCTTAAGATCATCCAGCAAAGGTGGCAGCAGTCCCTTGACATGAACTGCTAGAACTTCAGGCTAGATTCAGAAGAGGACATGAAACAGGGGATATAATTTCTGATGTTGGATGGACCTTGACTGAAAGTGGAGACACCAGAAAGATGTTGACTTCTGCTTCATTGACTATGCAAACTTTGCAAACTATGCAAAGTTTATTATGTGGATCATAATAAACTGTGGCTAACCTTGAGGAGAATGAGAATCCCAGAATACTTCATGTACTGATTTGGAACT
This sequence comes from Nesogale talazaci, assembly GCA_004026705.1. Taxonomy (NCBI): domain Eukaryota; kingdom Metazoa; phylum Chordata; class Mammalia; order Afrosoricida; family Tenrecidae; genus Nesogale; species Nesogale talazaci. The sequence continues at coordinate 20,171 of PVJH01015675.1, read as the reverse complement.
TATACAGGCATCAAGAACCAGTGTGTGAACAGAACAAGGGAACTCTGTGTGGTTTAAAATCAGGAAAGGTGAGAGTCAGGATTCCATATGCTTAGCATACGTATTTGATCTGTATGTTGAGCAAATCAACAGAAAGGCTAGATTATATGAAGAAGAGTGTGGCATCAGGTTTGCAGGAACGCTTATTAACAACCTTGAGATAGGAGGCTAACAGAAATTTGCTAAAAGCAGGGAGGATGTGAAGCACTTGCTAATAAAGATCAAGCTTTTCATATGGATTACAATTCAAAAATGGACTGATAGGTAATATCATGATAATGCAGTTATTGCTTTAAGTAAATCTGCTGCATAGGAGCTCGTTAGAGTATCAAAGAACAAGAACGCTACTTTGAGGACTAAGACACAAGTGACGCAAGCCAGGGTATTCTCCTTTACATCATATGCGTGTGAAAGTTGGACATTCAATAAGGAAGACTGTGTTAGTCTGGGTAGACTAAAGAAACAAATTCACAGACGCTCAGGTGTGGGAGAAAGAGCATTATATACAAGAGCAACTGAATATTGAGAAAACATCCCAGTTCAGTTCAGATCAAGTCCATAAGTCCTACCCCATATGTCTGATACCAATCTATAAAGACCTCTTCAGACTTACAAAACACAGACAATGATGTCGAATGCAGAGAGATCACAGGACAGTAGGTGGGAAGTCTTGTGGATCCAGTGGCATTGTAAGCATCTCAGTGCTGGCAAGGTCTCCATGTGACTCCTCCGGCTCCCAGGGCCCTGGATGCTTCAGGCTAGCTTCATGTGGCCTCTTGTCAGAAATATCTCACAAGGACTGAGTTTGTGCCTGCCTCCAGTGAGCTGTTTATTTCCTGAGCACCTCCAAATGAGGTTCTCAAGCTGTAACCTGATTGGCAGGCTAAACTTCATCCCTTCACTCTTAATCCTCTCAAATTGACAGCAGCTTATGCAGCTACCCCAAATACCTTAGGGAAAAAATGCTGCATTTGAATTGTGGTGCTGGAGAAGAATATTGGAAGAACCATGAACTGCTAACAGGACAAGCTGACCTGTCTTGCAAGAAGTACTACTGGAGTGCTTCTCAGAGGCAAGACTTTCTCTTGCCTACTCTGGACATATTGTCGGGGAAGGACATCATGTTTAGTAAGTGAAAGGTTGGGGAGGGGGGGTGGAGAAAAGCCTTGAACAAGACGGCATGACCCAGAGCTGTATCAGTGGGTTCTGCCACAGGGACAACTGCAGGAGCAGGCAATGTTTTACGTTGCTGTGTTTGGGGTTGCTGTGAACTGGAGCCAACTGATGGCACTGAGCAACGCCAAACAATATTGCATTTGGCAAATCTGTTGGCAAAATTATTTTCAAAGTATTAAAAATTAAAGCTGCCCCTGCTATCAAGTTAATTTTGACTCATAGCAACCATAGAGGACTGACTAGAACTGCCCCAGGGTCTCAAAGGTGTGCATTTTACAGAGATAAACTACCACATCTTCCTCCTCTGGAGCTATCTGTGAGATGGAAACCCTGGCCTTTCAGTTACTGGAGCTATCAAACCCTTAACGACCATGCCGCCTTTCCAAATTGTTGTGCAGACAAGACAAAGTCACTGCCCTCCCTGCCCCCTAACAGCAACCTGAGAAGCCGGGGTAGAACTGCCTCAGTGGGTGTCTGCCACTGTGACCCTGGGCAGGAGTAGAAAGCTCTATCTTTTTCCTGAGGAGCTGCTTATGGTTTTGAACTTCTAACCTTGCGGTTAACATCCAATGCATAACCCAGGCATTGAAAACTAAAATAATGACATACCCTCCATATCGGTAAGAATGGCTAGAAACCAAGACACTAACCACCTCAGATGGTGAAAAGGAGCATTTGTAGAACAACAGGAAACTTTATTCATTTCTGACAGGAATGAAAAAATGGCAGTTACTGAGAAAAGGTGGTCCAGTAGTTCATTACAGAGGCTTGCCTCGTGGACCATCAGTTGTGGTGTAGGTATTTCCCCAAGTCAGATGAACACCATAACAATCAAAATTGGGCGTACAAATATTTAGAGAAGCTTTATTCATAACTGTCCCAAGTGAGAAGGAACCAAAATGACCTTTCAGAGGTAAGTGGATAATCAATTTATAACACATCCATAGAATGGACACCAGTCAACAGAAAAAAAAGAGGAAGGAACTGTACATATGCTGATAGATATGTAAGTGAAAGGTGCTCACTTCTTGAGAAAAGTCCTGAGAAATGTCTCATGATTCCAATTGAATTACATTCTATATAAGACATGTAGTGGTGGTGGTTTGTGAAGAAAGATGGGAAGAAAGATGAATATATGGAGCACAAGGGGGTTCAGCACAATTAAGTTATTCTGTGTTTGTTGTACTACAAGGGCAGATATTTGGCAGTATGTATTGTCAGAACATACACAACTTTATAATGCAGAGTGAGTCCTGATGTAAACTATGGACCTTAGCTAAAACTAATAAGCCATACCAGTCTTTCAATTGTAGCAAATGAACCACAGCAATGCAAGATATTAATAGGGAAGTGGTGGGAGCCCAGGGAAGAGGGAGTGTTTGTAAATTCTCTCAGTATTTTCTGTTCAATTTTCCTGGAATTCAAAACTGTCCTGAAAAAAAGTTTAGTACTTTCAAAGCAATTTATCAAGATTTCAATAAATAGCTTCTGTGATGAGGGCCTGTGGTGCTTACACTTACTTTCAAAGATTCCAACTCTTTCTGTAGACTGTTCGTCTCCCTGTCATTGTTAGACTCCACTTTTCCTTATCAAAGCTTTATCCAAATGTTCCCAATGGAGCTGGATGAGGCTGACTTTCTACCCGGCTTCTTTTTAAGTAAGTAGGCTGAAGCACAAGTCCAACTTCATCCATACCACTGACAAAAAACTACACACAAATGTTTATAGCAGCTTCATAAATATCAACCCCAAACTAGAAGTAGCCATAATGCCCTTCAATAGATGAACGTTAAGCAAGCTAATTAGTAGATACTGTCGAACACAAAACAAAACAGTGCAATACCATCAAGTCCAATTCCCTCAAATGGTGACAGGATAGAGGGAGTCTGAGATTGTACACCCTGTATTAACAGACAGCCTCACCTTCTTCCAAGGAAGAGTGGGTGGGCTCCAACCACTAACCCTGTGATTAGTCACCCAACTAACCAACTGGGCTATCATGATCTTATCCCCTCACATCAGTCAGTCCTTTCAGGCTCCTGATTTGCAGGCCCTTTGAGACTGCTGTGACTTACCTGAACATGAACACAGTTTAAAGTCACATTTCTATGCTACAAAAGCTCTAATCGAATTCTACCAAACTTCCACAGGCAATCTTTGCTTCACTGCTACATTAATCTGCTCAAAATATTAAAGTTTTGCATAAAATTTCTTTTATTAAAAAAAACCTGTACTGTCTACAAATAATGTGGTAACACGTGGCTTCCGCTTCTTAAGCCTTGGATAGAGGGTAATGTCCATAGACTGTTTAAAAGATACAGCATTAATTAGAATATGCTGCTTATCTATTAGGGCTTATACAAATAGTGCTTACTTCATGCCAAGACCCATGGGGGCATAGCAGGAGTCCCATTGAGCTGTGAAGCACAGGGTCTGTGACTGGAACCCCCAGCCTCTCCACGGAAGAAAGAGAGGCTGTGCGTGCCTGGCAACAGTGAAAGTCACAGAGGCACTTCTACCCTGTCTTATAGAGTCAGAGTCAAAGCAGTGGTGATAAGTTGAGACCACACCAAGCCTTTATAGGCATTTATAGTTAGCACATGTAGTCATTACAGAAATAGTGAGGCAATTTACTCACTTTGTTGTAAAATATACGTGCTTTGAACATGTTGTCAGGAGACACCAGCCCCTGGAGAGGTCCCTCATGCTTAGTAAAGTAGAGGGGCAGCACAAAAGAGCAAGACCCTCAAGCAGTTGACCGGGCACAGTGGCTGCTGTCAGGGGCTAAGTCAAGCATAGGAGCATGTGTGAGGCTGGCACGGGGCCAGGGAGTGGCTCTGCTGTGCATCGGGGGCCTCTGGGTTGGCACCAGCTTGATGGCACCTTACAACAACACGTGTGAGCAGAGTGACTGTACAAAGTCCGAAAGGAAAAAAGAATGATTATACAGCCTATGTTCTTGAGATTGAGTATCTTTATGTTATTTACATGATAGTCATTTTTTTTAATTAGTACACCAAGTGAAACAGTCAACTCTAAGCTGTAACCTAAAGCTAGAATCTCTCGGCAAGTCTTGCACATGTTTTCCAGCGATGTCTGAACCTCAGGTAATTGACTCAGAACTTGGTTCCTCACTGAAGAGCACTTAAATCTATCCTGTCGTTCTTCACCCCCTCTCTCCCCTGCAACTACCAACCCATGAATTCAGCCCTGTTTCTGGTTCACATATTATACCTGAATCTCCTAACAAGACTGCTCAGGCACCGGCTTGTGTCATGTAAGCATGGTCATGATAGCACTAAATCCTGCTCGTTGAAGCTTCCTCCACAGGCCCAGGGTCATTACACTGAGGACATTCGCTTCACAGCAACCCCATGAGTTAGGTACTACAAGTGAGGAAATGGAGTCCTGCAGACGTCAAATAGCTCAAACACCAGTGTTAAATAACAGAGGCCAAAATTTAAGCACACACTCTCACTTCTCACATCTTATGTTCAGCTGCTCCAAAGGATATCAGAATTTTCTCAGCCTTCTCAAATCCACCCCAAACCAGGTCCCAAAGCAGATAGGGAAATAATGATCTTTCCCCACATAGCCTGCTATGCAAATGCCACATAAGGAAAACTTAGAAATAGGAAACTCATACGAAGCTATGGTTTCCTCACGGCCTCACATTGCTCAACCCTGAAAATATGCATATAAGAAGCAGAGGACTTTTTCAAGAATGCATGGGGCACTTTTTCTTGTCTGTAGAATGTCGTACTTCTGGAATATGCAATGCACTGTGCGTGCCTGTGGTGTTTTATATTTAGAATGTGAAGGAGGGTGGTTTAAACCTTAAGAAGAGCACATCCACTTAGATGAATGAGCTGCTATATTTAAAGCTAACCTTTGGAAAATGTTGATCGTATGAGCAAGACCTTGTTTAGAAAAATATTATCACCTTTAAATTCCCAAGAAGTTCAAAAAGATGCTTCCTTTGAAGCTCTCCATATTCAACTGAGGAATGAAATAAGTAGCTGTCATTCAGAGGAAACTCCTTTTTATAGTTCTCAGTCTGTCAAAGAAATGAGCCCAGGAATTTTTAGCACGATCACGAGGATTTCTTTATCTCCTGAAATTATTACAGACTAATATTTCTACCATACCTGCCTTATTTCCAGGAAAAGTGGGCAAAGGGAATTCTTCTGCTCCCTAAATTGTTTTGTTATTGTTATTGTTGTTGTTGTTGCTTGTTTTTAATATAAGTTTTACTTTATTTTTACTCCTTACTAAGATTATCTTTGAGGATAATGGTAGTAGGACCCATTAAACTTCAAATTCAAAATAAAGGTGGCCTTAACTACACACTTACTTCTTTCCAACATCCCCAGCTATACACCTACCAGTTTGGGGGCCTCTTCTCCACAAACCACATCATGTGCTCCCTGAGCAGGTGCTAAGTTCACACACACACACACACACACACACAAGTGGGTAGATTAGAAAGCATGAGAAACTTCAGGCTTCTGCTTTAGGACCTGGTTTGGGGTGGATTTGAGAAGGCTGAGAAAATTCTGATATCCTTTGGAGCAGCTGAACATAAGATGTGAGAAGTGAGAGTTTGTGCTTAAATTTTGGGCTCTGTTAGCTAAATATAGTAGTGAACAGGAACTCAGAAATCAGAAGTCACCAGAAGGGGAAAAACCAGGTTACATGAGGGTTAGTAAGAAATTATTGTTGCAAAAGAAGAGACCTCTTTATTACACAAAGCCATCAAATTATGAAGCCATCGTTTCTCAATATATCCTCCATTTAGGTCTGTATACTTCTGAAGACAATGTCTCCTTTTCTCTATCCCTCCCTCCAGGAATTCTGCCCTCTCAATGAGCACCACACCAAAATGAAAGCTTTGCATCCTAGAGGGCTCAGGCTGCCTTCCTTTTCAATCTCTTTGGGGCTGTAAGAGGAGCCCTGGTGGGCCTGCCAGGTGCGTGCTAGCTGCTCGGGATAGCGTCAGCCATCTGCACATGTGTCACTTCGTGAGGAAAATAAGGTGAGCTCCTCTGGTAACCAGGAATTGGATCACCTCAGACACGCTGGGTAGAGTCCACTGAAGGGCAACCATGCGGTTTGGGGTAACGATTGAGCAGGAACAAGACACACTGAGGGGCCAGGTGAGGGCAGTGGAGGGGATAGAGGAGAGGGTCAGGGCTTCCCAATGCACTTCTCATGAGCTAGCCCTTGTTACTCTTTAAAAATGAGATTGGAAACCCTGGTGAATGAGCAGGTGCCTCGTTATAAAGGGAAAACAATATTTTGGCACAACTTTCTTTGCTTTTTCTCACCACTGCAGTTTTCAATTTTTTAAAGCCTTGGTCACAGGGAACTCTGATGATCACTCTGTGTCCTATAAGAAAACCTAATAAGGTAACTCCTTTGGAATCCCCCAAATCAGTTACTCACCATAACCTCCCACCTTGAATGTAGCCAGCTCAGCAGATCCCCTCTGAAGCCACTGTTTCGATTGGCTTATTTTAGAAGGCCCCATAGCCAGACAGAGGCAAGCGTCTGACTAAGAGAAGGTGTGTGCAGACATTCCTGAATGGCAGAGACATTCTAAAACGTATTTTGTTTGAAACTGCCCATTTATGTACTGAAAGTCCAGTAGTCAGTCATTTTTTCACTTACTGTCATGTTTTGGAATGCCTTGCCTCAACTTGAATATTTTGTATTTGGTCAGTATTGCTAGGTGCCATCCATGGATTCTGTTGTCCTCAGGGCTGCTATGACTTGGCACCGCCGGGATAGCACCTGATATCCGTCATGGATGTGATGTCCTAACCAGTCCATCTCACAGACCAGCTGAGAGTAGCAGATGTTTTGTTTACCATGAAAGTCCCAGGTCTGGGCTCAAAACCTGGCACACAGAACAAACCCAACAAATACGTGTTTACTAAATCAAGCTCTCAAACAAATGAATTGTCTAATAATTTCCCCTTAATAATAGAAATCAATTTAGTAGTGATTAAACTAACATACTTTTCCTGAAATTGAAAGCTATTAGCTTGCTTGGCATTTGAGGATTGCTCAACATCTCTGTAATGGAGCCTGAAGTTTTTCCATATTTTGTAAATCTAAACATATCCTCGGAAACCTAGCAACAGATCCTATCCATGTCCCTTGCAGGTATCACGTGTATATCTCTTTGGTATGACCTCTAATGTATTCATCAACCAGATGCCGGTGCCCCAAGCTACACCAGCCATGGAGGACATAGGACCCTGTTGACAAAGAAACTAGAAGCTTCCTCCCTGACTCACGACATACAGGTAAATTAGAGCAGGAAGATTTTCTTAGAGATGGGTATTCCACAGCCAGGAGTCTGAGGGCCTAACCTCATACAGATGAAGAGGGAAGTCTAAGTCTTGGATTATTTGTAGTTTGTACAGAAAACCACAGATTTCTACCTACAAATACAATTCTCGAGTACAATGTAATGTACTCTTACTGTAACATATGTGGTTGTTATAAAGCTATGAGAGGGGCTGAGCCCCGGTGGCATAATAGTTGTGTGCGGGACTGTGGCCCACTGGGTTGGCAGTTTAAATCCAGCAGCAGCTCTCCAGGAGCAAAGCTGGGCCTCCTGCTCCCTCCAGAGGGCAGTGATGCCCCCCCCCAAAAAAAAACTATGTGAATTGTTTACCTGACTGGATTCTCACTGCTATTCAGTAGAGTCTAACTCATAGAGGCCATGCATAAGAGTTTTGGTTTTGGGGGGGGGGGGGGGTTGGGGGCTATCACTGCCCTCTGGTGGGAGTGGGAGGCCCAGCCTTTCTCTCGGAGAGCTTCTGCTTGGTTTGAACCGCCAACTCACTGGGCCGCAGTCCTGCACACAACCACTATACCACTGGGGCTCAACCTGCATAAGAGTTTTAAGACCATAAATTTCTATGGAGGCCAACTGCTTTTGCTCTCTCCCAGAGAGCACTGAGTGGGTTCAAACCACCGACTTTGCAGTTAATAGCTCAAAAGTCATCCCACAATCCCATCAGAGCTACTTCATAAAACTGAATGAGAGCTGCATTATACCACACAGTTTTTCAACACTGACCAGAGATTTGTGTTAAGATGATGACTGGAATAAATTTATGATTTCGCTTTTTGATGTAACTGAATGAGCGTCTTACATATGGAAAACCTCAATAAGCACATTTCTAGTAAGTGTAAAAGCACAGTTTCTGTCCAGTAGAATCCATTTCCAGTTTTATCTCTGTGAGTAGATTGGACTTGACCTTTAACTCACGGGAAGTTTTTCTCTGCAAGGACGTTAAGCAAGCACGATAAGGTGATGAGGTCAGGAGCTGGCAAGGGAGCCTTGAACTGTTTGTTTGTCAAGGACACAAGGTTGAGGCCTCCCTTCCGTGTTTGTTGGAGCTCTGTGACATAACCGGGCTGCCGGGTCTCGGTCTCCCCCCACTCCCACCCAACGCCCCTCACCCCCCACCTCGTTTATGAAGTGAGAGCCGCATTCCCTGAGCCTTGAGACTCTTTCAAGCCCCAGAACTCTGTGATCTCCACCGCGAAGGACCCTGCTTAGAGGAGGGTGCCTTGCCACCCATCGTGAACTGAGCAGCCAGCTGCCTGGCTCCAAGCAGGTTCTAGGAAACAGAAACCAGAACAGGGGCTGCCCAGGCCAAAGGAGAATGCCATTCTTGAAGTACTTAATGGCTTAAAGATTACGAGTAATGTAGCCAAGCTATGTGTTTATAAGAATAGTGGCTGTAATAAAATAAAAATGGATTGAAGGCTTAAGAGCGCATTCAGCTGGCAGGGAGTACTGTCCAGGGCAGAGCGGGAGACCTATCACTGGCCTGCTGGGTGCCAGTACAGTGAGTGCGAGCCGTGCTGTGAAAGGAGCGAGGTCGGTGCGCTCCAGGGAAAGGGGACTCGATCACATCCAGACCCTGGAGACGGACTCCAACAAGTCCATCTGCGAGCAAGCGCACGTGGGGTTAGTGTGAGTCAGAAACCACCCAACCACGACTGGAGAAGAAAGTCCGGTTACGGCCTAGTGAGCATCCTGGTGGGCTTGGCAGGGACTACTCCCCCAAAAAGCGCTCTAAGGTCAAACGCTGTTTAAATCAATAAAACTCAGAAAAAGGCCAGTAAAATCCAGTGTCATTGACTCAGACTTATTTTCACGGGTTTACTACCTATTCCTTGTTCCTGACAGCATGATATACATTATGAGAAAGATACTAAGATGGTGTGGCCTTGAGTAACTCTACCAGTGTGTAAGTGATTAAACCCGGCTAAGGAGCTGAAAAACAACAAGTAGATATAATGATTCCCCACTTCAAATAGAATTCTGTGTTTCCTTAAGGCAAGATTATGGTTGGTGTTTCCTGGGGCAGCTTAAACCATCGCTATTACATGCTGATCAACAAAAAACCTAAGATATAGCATTCAGGGTTGTCCAGATTTTCCTAATAAAACCTAAAATCATGCTCACTCAGCAGATGTGTAGATGCAGGGATTAAGCTATGACCCAAGCTCATATTCATATATATGTATACACATATATGTGTGTGTATATACGCACACACATATATATGCACACACACATATATATCATGATACAACTATCATGATCAATACATATGTCAATTATATGCAGACCACAGTTGCACGTTTGTTACCAAAACTTCCTCAAACATCCTCCCTCTATTTAGGCCCCTGGTATCAGCTCCCAACATTTCCCTTCCCTTCCCACTCCTTCTCCCCCCATGAGCCCTTAATAATTGACAAATTGTCATTATTTTGTCATATAGTACACTGTCCGATGTGTCCCTTCACCCACTTCCCTGTTGTTCATACCCCAGGGAGGAGATTATATGTAGAGGCCTGCAATTGGTTCCCCCTTTCTATTCCACTTTACCTCCATGCTCCCAGTATCACCACTCTCACCACTGGTCCTGAAGGAATTGTCTGTCCTGAATTCCCCATGCTTCTGGCTCCAGTGTACATCCTCTGGTCTAGATGGATTTGTGAAGTAGAATTGGGATCATAATAGTGGGTGGGAGGAAGCATTTAAGTACTAGAGGAAAGTTACATCATTGCTACACTCTACCTTGACTGGCTCGTCTCCTTCCTGCAACCCCTCTTTAAGGGAATGTCACTTCACCTATTGATGGGCTTTGGGTCCCCAGTCTGTATTCCCCCACATTCACAATGACATAATTTTTAGTTTTTTGATGCCTGATACCTGATCTGTTCAACACCTTGCCATCACACGGGCTGGTGTGTTTCTTCCATGTGGGCTTTGTTGCTTCTGAGCTACATGGCTGCTTGTTTAATTTCAAGCCTTTAAGACCTCAGATGCTATGCCTTTTGATAGCCAAGCACCATCAGTTTACTTCACCACATTTGCTTATGCACACATTTGTCTTCAGTGATCGTGTCGGGACAGTGAACATCATGGAATGCCAATTTAATAGAATGAAGTGTTCTTACACTGAGGAAGAACTTCAGTGGACGTCCAATGGCCATTGCTACCTTAATACTAACCCTATAAATATATATGCATATATGCATGTAGATCTATTTCCCCATCATCACATGTAAATATATTCACCTATGAACATGGCTGTATTTAGACTTTTATAAATGCCCTTTACTCCCAAATTCTTTCTTCTATTTCTTTTTGCTTTCCTCTTGTTCCACTATCATGCTCATCCCTATTGGGGTTTCAGTATTTTCTCCGTTACATAATTCTTGATTAATCCCTATCAGGCCTCTCACACCCACTTTGTCACTGATTTTGAACCATTTATTGTTCCCTTATCCCTTGGTTGGTCAACACCACCTCCTTTCCCCCTGCTCCCCATCTCCCATGTCCCCACCAGAACCAACAGTCCCATTGTTTTCTCCTCCAGACTGTTCATCCAGCTTAACATCTAGATAGACCTGCAGAGATAACAATATGTACTAAAAAAAGCAGGCATCCCAAAAACAGGCATCCCAAGATGAAGCAACAAAAGAAAACAAAATGATAACAACAAAACCCCATGTCATATATATATATATATACATCATACATATATATGTAAAAAAAATAAAAACCTGTGAATAGGTCAACCTGTTCATTGACCTCCAAGAGCGTCCCCTGGTTGAGTGTGATGGGATGCTGAAACCTGGCCCCAAAGTATATCCTTGGCACTCCTACAGAAACTCCATGCCTTGCTCCCCCTGCTGCTCTGTTGCACACCCTTAGTGTTTTGCCATAGTGTGATTGGATCAGACAGGGTACAATCCCTACCCTGTTTCTCCATTGTTGTCCCCATAGAGCCTTGGGTCAGCGAGGGACACCATGTTTCATAGTGGGGTCGACCATATGGTCCACACTAGGCATTGACTGTTCTGAGTGGGAATATCATCCTCAAAGTTCGGTGGACCAGGATGCACTCCACCCTGTCTTCCTCCCACTTCATTTGTTCTTGTGTGATCTGATCAGGCATGTCCAACTCCCCAAATTGCAGCTTCAGTGCTGTCCTCTAAAGCAAAGTCCTCCTGGGAGAGAGGTGGGTTTCCATGTAGTTCAAACTTATATTCTTCCTGTCAATCTGAGGCAACCAAGATACCTATTCCTCTCTAGTTTAGAATGAAACCAATTCCCCTCCCCAGCCCTTCCTTGGGAAAAAGGAAGCCAATTTCTCACTGAATTTAAGTCGGTTTATAATAATAGACAACCCGCCCCCCCCATCTGCCAGTGCGTTGTACTGTGTGTAAGATTGGGAGCTAGGCCCCTGAGACCCCAAACACCAGACTAAGACAGACTGGAGCGGAGTGGAGGGTGGAGAGGAGCTGGCTGGCATCTACTTTCAAAGGCTAGTCAATGAACACAGAGCTCTGGAAGGGGAGCCTCAGGTGGGAAGGCGTTCAAGACGCATGGAGGTTGCACCCATGAGCTCCAGCATAGCAACAATTGGGAAGCTGCCCCGGGACTGGACCACTGTCCTGTGCTTTGATCGCTAGATTGCCGTGCCTGGGAGCCTACTCAGAGCAGCGAACAACAGGGTCATGAAACTGATCGAGAGATTTCTTCCTGCAAAGAATCTACAGCCTACTTGCCTAGGAGCCTGGTAAGCTATGTGAGGTCTTTTGCTAACACTCCAAAGGAATCTAGAATGAATAGGCAAACTGACTAAAACAATCCGGTAAAAAATGCCAAGTGCAGGAAGGATATTTGGATTTGGTACTGGCTATCCTTCAAAGGCTTGTGTCCTACTTAGACTGTCATGCCCCGATCCCATGAGATTAGATAAAGTATGCCCATCTCCAATAAATTACCGTTGAATGCTAGGTAGTTAGACAAAGAGATCGCTAAGACCGATCCTCGTCCCAGATGTCTATAAATCTGATTCATTATTCACATTGGGAAAGTTTAAGAGTAAAAAGAATGACTATGATTAAGACATACCTTAGGCAAGAAGTTATATGCCTAGTGTCACTCACATTTTAATCAGCACATAATAAGCTTTCAAGAAGCATGTAGCAGTTCTTTTACACTTGGAGAATTATAGATATCATTATGTATAGATTATACACATTTCAGACATTATTGTTTTTGCTTTTGTATGTGTGTGTTTTGTTTTGCTTTGCTTTGCTTTGTTTGTGTGGCATCACTGCCCTGGGGGGAGTAGGAAGCCCAGTCTCGTTCCTGGAGAGCTGCTGCTGGTTTTAAACCGTCAACCCTGTGGGCTGCAGTCTCGCACACAACCACTACGCCACTGGGCCTCAACCTAGACATGATTGGTACAACAAAGAACACACACCACGCTGCAATTGAGTTCATTCTGACTCGTGATGATGCTGCAGGGTAGCACTGCCCCTGTAGACTTCTGAGACTGTCACTCTTTGGGGGAGTAGAATGTCTCCTTCCTCCTCTCCCATGGAGCCCCTGGTTGTTTCCACTACTGACCTCAAGGTTGGCACCCCGTCACATAGCCAATACACCAGCCGGGCTCCTGGAGATGGCTAGAGATGTTACTACATAGATTGTGTGCATTTTACAGGGTTATAAGTCTCATTTACTAAATTAAAAAACAAACAGGTTTCCTAAAAAGTGAACTATTTGGACTGAGCCCCGGTGGCGTAGTGGTTGTGCGCAGGACTGCGGCCCACTGGGACAGAGGTTCAATTCCAGCAGTGGGGCTGGGCCTCCTACTCCCACCACCAGAGAGCAGTGATGCCCACAAAAAAAAAAAAGTGAACTATTTCAGAAGGTATTTCTCTTTGTAATGATGACTATTTCATTCCCCAAAGGACTTATTTTCTCTTTAGGTCTAACTAGAATTTTGTAAATATTTCCCATATGCTCTGTATATAATTTATTTGTATTGTGGTTAAGGGGGAACTTTCATAGAATTCGCTCACTAGACATAGGTTATAGATTGTCATTCCTCCTTAAAAGTATTTTTTTCCTTTTCTTCTTTATATTTTTTACTACAGAGGTCCTCTAGAAAAGCATACAAAGTAGCACAGCAGGACTAAAATATCTTGCTGGGAGAAAGATAGAAAGGTTATATAAGTACACATTAATTTATAATTTCAACCAATGAGTTATATATCACAGGCAATTGTATCTCACCTTAAAGTGCTTAATTAGTCATAGATAACCTTCCTAAGTTGTCTTTTTCATGTGAATAATTTCAAAACACTAGGCAAACTATTTCAAGCTATATACAGATGCCATTATTCTTCCCTTCTAGACTATGAAGTTCTAAAGGTCAAACAGGATTTCTTGTTCTTTTTGTATTTCTGGTCTATGTATGTAGCAAACATTGAGTACACATTCCTTAGTCTGCATCTGTGAAATAAATAAAATTAACAGAGTTCAAACACTATGTGATAAAGTCAAAGCTGATATCTGTTTTAATAGAATGAAAATTGAAAAGGTATGTATTGACTATAACCCCTTTCAATGTGCAAGGTTATGTCCATGTATAATTAAAGCATCCATATGTAAACATTTACTACAATATAATGAAGCTTCTCCATATAGACATGCAATGTCATATTTTATTGTTAACTATGTGAACATCATCACAGTAGTATCCCTTTAAGCCCAAACTTTCTCAAACTTGGTCTCATGAACTTTTTCCATTCTTAAAAAATTATTTAAAAAATTAAAATAAAAAAATCATTGAGATACCAAATACCTTTTTATATAGTCCATATTTATATGTATTTGTGATATTATACTAAAATTCTGGTACCTACTATAATAATAAACTTTAAATAACAAAGAATACAACATATTTTAACTCTGGAAAAAAGTGAGTAGAGTGGATTCTTTGACATTTTTAGAAAACTTCTTAATGTTTGGTTTAAGAAAAGATGACTGGATTCCCATATATGCTTTTCCATTCAATTTGTTGCAATATAAATTATATTGAAACATATGAAGACAATCCAGTCTCACGGTGATCTATAATAGAAAAGGGATGGAATTTATATATTTTCAGACCCGCTTTCACTCTGTTGAAGTTCTTAAAGTATTTCTCAACTTTTAAAGGTTAGTTGCAATGTGAAATTTAAAACCATATCATCGAACCTTTCACACTAAGTCACATTAAAATTCATTGATCTCCTTTTGCACGTGGAATGCATTCTTTAACCCAAGCATTCTTTTATAACTTCTTACATGGCTCACTTGGAAAATGCTAGTTTGTTTAGCTATGCAGATCTTTCTAATTTTACTACACAATACTAAAACTTTCTTGCTAATGGAGCTACCTCGCTGTCGCTATGAAAATACTGGTTTCGGATGAGCCCCGATGGCGTAGTGGTTGTGCGTGGGACTGTGGCCCACTGGGATGGAGGTTCGATTCCGGCTCCCAGGAGCAAAGGTTGGGCCTCCTAACCCACCACCAGGGCAGTGATGCCTAAAATAAATAAATAAATAGATAAATAGATAAATAAATAAATAAATAAAAATACTGGTTTCGTTTGTTCGTGGCTCAAGAGTGGGCTGCAACCCTCATGGTCGGCAGTTCGTGCGTTTGTTTTCTAAGCTTATTGGCGGTCCCCAAGAGTCTCTGAAGCCCCTTTTAAGGATTGCTGTTTTCACATACACTGGAAGTTTTCAAGGAGCACAGAGGCAGAGTGGTTATGAATTGAGCTGCGAACCCCCAAAGTCAGCAGTTCAAAACGACCACCCGCTCCGCAGGAGAAGACTGACGTTTTCTCCTCTGGTAACTCTGGAAATTCCACGGGCCTGAGTGAGGCTTTGGGTTTTGGAAGTCTTGGCAGCGTCTTTCTTTAGGAAACCTTGCCTAAGTGAATATTCAACTTTGTTCCACTAGATGGAGCCCCCGAGCCATCGGAACTATTTTTACTTCCAGTCTCTGAAAGCCCAAGGAGCAGTCTTTTCCTGCTCTTAGGACCACGCTGAGTCAACCCAGACTCCACAGTGGTGAGTTTTGACGGGGATTACGTGAGGGAAATCTTTTATTAGTTAAATTCCTCTAAGAAATAATTCAAAAGTATTTTAAAGGAGAAAGGTAATAATATCAGCATTCCCCCTCCTCCCCGCCAATTTTTAAAAGAAAATCCCAATTTTGGGTCCAGTGTTAAGTCTCCAAATAACATTTAGATGCATTTTAAAAAATCAAAATTAAGTAATTGCAGGCTAGCTTTTGGATTCTTTTTCAATGTAAATAGGTTTTTAAGAATCTGAAGAGACTTATTTTTGCAAACATTGAGGATCTGACAAGGTCATTAAAAATGTGAGTCAAAAAGATATGGAAAAATAAAACTCTGTCATGTGAATATGGAAGCTTTTTTTTCCCTATGATTTTACCTGTCACAGAAAACTCATTTGACCACCTTACTTAAGAGGACAGAGATCAGAAACCCAAGACTCAAGTCTAGTGGGTGAATTTCCTCAGTAATTCCAGAGGGGATATTCCAAGGATGGAGACGTTACCTCCTTTCAAATCTCAGATTATCAAGAGAATCTTAAACCTGGAATTTGATTTATTGTGATTCAGATTGATAGTACCACCTGCCTCCGGCATTTGGCAAAGGTTACTCTAATTTTATTCTGGGCAACTGTCCCCCATATAAGAATAAAAATTATTCTTATAAATAACTTTTCAAGGAAAATGACTAGTAAATTCATTATCAAATTAAAAACAGGCTCATATAACAACTGCTTTCTTATTAAGCCAGCCAACAGAAACAATAGATAACAAAGCAGACCCCCAGAGATAGCTGGTATTATCAGACAAACTAAAACACAAAAGTGCATCCAGCATTCATTATCAGGGAAATACAACTTAAAACCATCTTGGGACACCATTTCACATTCCCTGTACAAAAGAACAAAACTCAGATAGAACCCATTGATGCAGCCACCGTGGGCAATTATCTCACTAATTATCTCTTGTTTTGCTCGTCCTCTTCCCCAAACATGATGTCTTTCTCCTGGAACTGATCCCTCCTGGTATCCTGTCCAAAGTCCAGGAGAGAACGTCTTATTAGCCTCACTTTCAGAGAATTCTTCTTCCAAGACCGACTTCTGTACTCTTCCCCTGCATCCTTCTTCAGTCTTCCTGCCTCACAGTCCCCTTTTCACAGGCACAGGAGATGGGAAAGGACCCTGGCATGAGTCCGGCACACCTAGGTCCTCAAAGTAACATGGTTACTCTCTTAAAACTCTAAAGAGATCTGTGCATACTTGCAAAAATCCCTGGTCTAGCTGAGCCCCGGTGGCGTAGTGGTTGTGGGCGGGACTGCGGCCCACTGGGATGGAAGTTCAATTCACGCTCACAGGAGCAAAGGCTGGGCCTCCTACTCCCACCACCAGGGCAGTGATGCCTAAAAAAAATCCCTTGTCTAAGCTATGTAAACTACAAGGTTGTTGGATTTTTTTTTTGTTTATTTGTTTTTTGTTAAAGGTATGTAAAAGTTTTCCATTAACAGAACCCATTACTTTAAATGACAACAACAGCTTGCTTTCCTTAGGCCCAAAAAAGTGCAGTGAGCAGTGGGAGTGCGTGGTAGAAGTTCACTTGCAAATTAAAAATTCCTGACAATTACCCAAGGCAGCTGACTTGAAAAGCCATGACCCTGAATGTACTCAGAAGATTATTTCCATTTGAGGATGCCACTTTTCCCAGTCTGAAAAGGTGTTTGGGTGGTTCTCGTCATGTGTGCTGGGTTTGGGTTTGGGTTTTGTGGTCAGTCTGTTTTAAATATCTGTCTAATTTAGAAGCAGGATTTTAAAATCCTACCGTAATAAGCAGAGGTTTGCTAAGTTCTGGAACACTCTAGCTTTTGCAGCAACAGGAAGATGAGTATAGACATGGTGGGCACATTGACAGACACTGAGGACCCGACCAAATTCAAGGCGAAATTCTGGGTCGTGATTTCCTACTTCCAGAGAAGACACGGTGACCACTGGATCATCAACATGGACTAAGACGTGTAAGCAGCTCTGTCCGCCTGCTGCCTCCTGCATCCCATGGCCCCTGTATGTACCGCTTCCCCTTTGTATTTGCTGCAACCCCCGCCGATGGCCCCCAGAGAGCATTGTCTGGACCGAGAGTCCGACCAGGGGTCCGCAAACTTTTAAAACAGGGGGCTGGTTCACTGTCCATCAGACCTCTGGAGGACCGGACTATAGTTTAAATATATATATAACCAAATTCATTGCAGAATCCGAGATAAGTCAGCTACTGAGCAGGACAGCAACTGCGGCAAAAACCCCCCGTGGGCCAGATAAATGTCCTCGGTGGGCCTCATGTGGCCCACAGGCCATCGTTTGAGGACCCCTGGTCCAGACTGATTGTCCACAGGGGTTACTGTGATGGCACATCGGAAGGAAATGTTTGGTAGCCACATCGTGAGAATAAAGCGCCATTTGAAAACGTCCCAGCACCTCGGATCTGCTCTTCAACGAACTGCATTTCTCTGAGGAGCTTCCTTGGCCCCTCTCTCTCCTCACTTTCCCTCCGGAAGCACCACAAGACCTTCCAGACACATCAACCATGCGGAGGAAGGAACGAACCTTTTTCAGCCCAATGTGTATCTTGACTAGAGTTTTTTGTTTGTAAAAAAATGGGAGACCTAGGATTCTAGCCTTTGATTTCTAGAACCATCATCACCCATTTCCTAATTAATAAATAAGCAAACAAACAAATAAAATCCGACAGTAACCTTGCGGCTTGATACAAAACGCTACGTACAATCAGGGAAAGTTTAGAATTACAATAATAAATGTATAGAGAACCAGCATAAATGTCATGCCTTCCCTTTCCATAGAGAATGTCCCGCGAGTTGCTGCCTTCTACCTAACAACATATTTGGTAGAGTAGGGCCAGTGACAACGGGGAAGGCTCTTCGGGAGATGGATTGACTCAATGGACGAAAAATGGGCTGAAGCCCAAGAACCTTCCCTTTCAGGATGGTCAGGACAGGCGGTAAACCCTCTGTTGTTCATGTGGCACCGAGTAGCAGCACCACGATCACCTAACAGAGTTGAGTTATTTTAAAATAAATTTCAAAATCAGTGCAATTTTACTGTGTGCTAGTGAGGTTTTTCGCACCTACATGACACCTGCAAGAAGATATGGGTTTAGGCTGTCAGTCAATTTGCAGCTTGATGACCTCATCTGGAGGTGCCACCAAGTTAAATGGCTCCCTGGAGGTGGACTCTCTCTCTCTCTCTCTCTCTCTCTCTCTCTCTCTTGCTCTCTCGCTCTCTCGCTCTCTCTCCCTCTCTGCCTTCACCTTCATGCCGGTGGGCCATGCTGAGACCTGCACAAGCCCTGGAGATGCATCCACCGCCAGGGGATCCACAAGACTTTGCACGCACCAACCTGTGATCTTTCCTGCATCATCACATGTGGCTTCACGAGTCTGAAGAGGGACCTATGGACTAAAATTGGACTTATGGACTAGTATCAGACTTACAGACTTGAGTTGGACTGGGCTGGAATGTTTTCCTTATATTCAATTCCTTCTTAATATAAAGCTAGTTCTCAGAGTGGAGGAAGCTGATGGTGCCCAGCTACCAAATGATAAAGTGTCTGGACCTTAAAAGACCTTAAGGTTTGAAGATAAATGAGTGGCTGTTTAGCATAGAAGAAGCAAAGCCCACACAGAAGCAGCACACCAGCTTGTGTGATCAAGAGAGGTCAAAGGGAGCAGGTATCAAGCATTAAAGAACAAGAATCACAGCAGGGTGGGGACCCAAGGCCCACTTGTGGGCCATTTGAGACCCCCAGGGGAGTTTTGGGGAGGAGACAGGCCAGTCACGGTGCAGTGAGGTGGGGATGAAACATACAACTTTCCTCTAGTTCCTAAAGGGTTCCTCCCCACAACTATCATGGTCTCAACTCTACCTTACAAATTCAGCTGATAGGGGAAGGTACACTGGTAGAGATGGGAACTGGAAATATGGGGAACCCAGGACAGATGAACCCCTCGGGACCAGTGGTGAGATTGGAATTACCGGATGGATGGAGGGAAGGTGGGGTAGAGAGATGGAGCCAACTACAAGGATCTACACATAACCTCCTATCTGGAGGACAGACATTGGAGAAGTGGGCAAAGGGAGATGTCAGACAGTGTAAGATATGATAGAACAATAATAATTTATAAAGTATTGAGGGTTAGTGGGGGAGGGGAGAGCAAGGACAGAGGGGGAAGGATGAGAAGCTGGTATCAAGGACTCAAGTGGAAAAGTGGAATATTTGGAGAATGATAATGGCAGCAGGCATGTGAAGTTGCTTGGCACAGTATATGTATTTATGAATTGTGAAAAAACGATGTATGAGGCCCCAATAAAATTATTTTTTTACACGGGACTGCAGCCCACTGGGTTGGAGGTTTAAATCCAGTAGCAAGACTGGGCCTCCTAATCCTACCACCAAAAGGCAGTGATGCCCCTCCAAAAAATGATTTTT